>SKCR01042257.1:0-58674 GCA_019454045.1 Zanthoxylum bungeanum
ACTATTATTTCTTAGGCACTCTTCCCCAGTTACCCTACGGATAATAGCTCAGCCGTCATACACAGCTACAACCTTGGAACTATCGTATTGATATAATCATAATGATATATGATTTAATTCAAAACGAAGATAATTCTTGTGTATATAAGGAGGTTAGTGGGAACGCACTGCAATTGATTGTCCTAAATAATGATGATATATCATTTCTTGGAAATGATATTCCCATAATACAATCGGTAAAAGCTTGGCTTTCATGAAAATTCTCCGTAGAATTCTTGGGAGAGACAACCTTTATTCTAGGAATAAAGATCTACTGGATAGATCTAAAAGTTGTTGACACACTCCGAGAACTCATACATTGAAATAAATATACGTGACCTGGTGTCTCATATGCTTTAAGTATATGGAGTCACAATAAGGCCAATCCAAGTGATAGTCACTGGATTGATGTTAAGAACATCCTTAAGTATCTTAGATGATCTAATGATGCTTTCTTAAGCTATGGAGAATGAGAACTTGAAGTGATTGGGTTCACTGCTGCAAGTTTTCTAACCGATAAAAATGACCATAAGTCGTAATAAAGGTACTATATAGTTTGAATAACGGAACAGTGAGCTGGATATCTTCCAAGCAAGATACTATTGCCGAATAAACATCAAAAGTGGAATATTGCAACAGCTGAGGCAGCAATAGAAGCCATTTGGATCTTAATAATCCTAATAAGATTAGGTGTAGTTCAATTAGTAGCTGAGCTAGGCTATAACACAGGCTAAAGAATTAATGGTCTCATCAACGATCCAAGTATATACTTCAACTATTCATCTGATTCGTTCGGATCATACATCGTGGCGATGTGATGATCGAATAAATCGCATCAGATGATAACTTTGCAAATCCGCTGACGAAAGCTGTTTCTCAGCAGAAGTTTGAGCAAATCGTACATAGTTCAAGTGTAGGACACTTGAGTGATTGGCTATAGGCCAAGTGGGAGATTGTTGGACAATTATGACCCATAGCATCACTATTTGTACAGAACATTGTGTTGTTGTACAAATTAACTATGTGACAAAGGAAATTGCTCTTTTATCATTTATAATTAGATTACCGAGATATATAAATGATAAAAGTCCATATGATTAGTTCTGGATTGATAAGATATGAGACAATATCAATCCATGAAGGTTTAATCATTTAAACATCCCTAGTCGGAGTATTATCGAGATTGGGCATCGATAATGCGGAATAGACTAGTATTGCACTTGTGCGCGTTGTGGGAGCATAACGGCATAGTTCTCATATATTTAAGTATTGGATACTTATGCAAGTGTAATAGGAGGTTGTGTTTACCGATGGTACAGGAACAGCTTCGCTCTGGATAGACCCCTCGGAATTCCATTGGTAGTATGACTATGTGTCTATGGAAGTCCAAATCAGGGTAGGTGTATTTGGTCTTAACCTGAGACTTACACAGCTAATACTTACGACAATCAATATACTTTGGTTTTGGTCGACCAGGGGTTTAACCGGTTCTGTGTACGCCTCTTCTGGGTATATTGAGAATCGTAGTGTATTGGGTGTGATGTCAAGATGGAAGTATCACTCCAGTCATAGTAGAGATTATGGTCACGTAGGATACGGAACTGGTACTCTTATGTACTGCAGTCATCGGGATAATATGACTAGGTCATGATTATCCGATTATAGAGACTAGTTACCAGAGATTCGACATGTGCTTCGTACGGGGCATACACAATTCCAGCCTCAGGCCTAGCATGTGACATCCGATACTGGATCGCAATACGCAATACTACGTATATAACGCCTGATATAGATTACATATTCCTTTAAGAATATTTCTGGAGAATTGGGTAGGCACGGTGCTTTGCTAGAAGCCAACCATGTCTTGTAAATCGGTAAAAACGTAGTACTAGGTAAGTACGTGTTCAGATAGTCCGACGACCGGATTTAATGCCAACATATCCAGGGATCTCATGGGTCGCTTCCCGAAGATTCACCGATGACGTATGACTCGAACATTATTAATCTGGGATTAATTAATAGAGAGAGAAAATTAATCTGGGATTAATTACAGAGATATTTTCTCTGGGATAAAATACTATTTAAATAGATAGAACGAATTATTTGGAATTAATCGATAAAATAATATATTTGATATATTATACGAAATTAGATTTCGACGCGGAATTAAAATTAGATTTTAATTCGGGCGAACGAGTTAATTTAGAATTAATTCGCTAGCGACGTGAATATTAATTTTGCTAGGCATAATTATTTAATTAAATTTGATTTAATTACGTCGCAACGGAAAATTCATTAATTCGGAATTAGCGAACCCGATCCCGGGAGTGTTTGCCGGCCCACTCGCATTTCGAATCAAGTGGGGCCCACAAGTCACATCAAGTGTCACATCATTAGTCACTTTGAGTGATGTGATGTAAGTCACTTTGTGATTGATGGGAGTTGTTGGAAGGCTTTAATGCCTTGTACCCTTTTTTGAATTTGGTAATTGAATTTTTGGTATTAGATTTTGGAAATCTAAATACACAAAACCAACTCATCTCTTCTCTCTCTCTCACTCTCTCCCTCATTCGGCCAAGGGCCATTTTTTCTCTCAATTTCTTGGCTTGGCTTAAGGGAATTTTGTGGCAAAAATTTCCAAGTGCTAGCACACCAAAGGAGTCTCACAAAGGTGATAGGGAAACTCATTCATGAGCATGGAATCCATTATCAAAGCTTGGAGCTTGGAGATCTACAAATGGAGGGTTGACCGAAACTTGGAGCACAAAAGGAGGCATTGCCGAGAGCTTCAAGGGTGAAGAAAATTTTTGTGTTTCATCGCATCGCAAAAGCCGATCAAAGTGAGTATTCCGCAAGTTAACTTTTTTGTATTCACACTATTTCATATGCTTAATTGATCTTGGGATGACTTAGTAAACCCAACAATAGTATCAGAGCCTTGTTAAACATGAAATTGATTTAGGGTAAAATTTGGGTAAAATTGATTTGAGCATGATTTGATGAAATTGATTGTTTGAATATGTTTGAATGATGATAACTTAGATTTATTCATGATCATTTGATGAAAATTGAATTGGATTAATTTTCCCCAAACTAGTAGTCTTGGCCGAATGTGTTGAAGTGCCCTAATGTCATGCCAATTTTTTTTGATCATTGGATGAGTTGAAGACTTGGGAAATGTTGATTTAGGATTTAATTGGATTGAAATCGAAATTGCACAAAAAAATCCCCAAATTACCGTGAACAAAGAAGCATGGAAATGGATTGATTTTGCTTCAATTGTGTTGGACATGAATTGATAATTAGTTAGCATGATTAATTAAGTAAATTGGTATTTTGGAAATGTTAATTTGACTAATTAATTATGGCTAATGCACTTTAGTTAATTAAATTGTGAAATTTGGAATTTTGTAATTTAATTAGTTGGGGTAAATTTGGAATTGGGCTTGAAATATTGTATTTGGGCTTAATGGGCTTGGTTGGGAGAAGATTGGTTTATGTTAATTGGTTGGATCCAATTGGGCCCAAAACCATATCCATAAAGTCCAAATATAATGTAATGGACCTTTAAAATTTTAATTGGGCCTAAATTGATTTTTGGCAAAGGGTGATTCCTTATTGGGCTTTGGTTGCCAAAGTCCATGCCTTATAAATTAATTGAAAGCCCATTGGACTTTAATTAAATTGACATTGGATGTTAATTGAGCTTTGAGACCCGTTTAGATTAGATTTAGAATCTAAGTCGCAAAGGCTCATTAATAAAATGTAATTATTTAATTTGGAATTAAATAAAGAATTAGTATTCAATACAAATTAAATTGGATTTAATGTTGTAGTTTGATATAATTCGAGAATTCGTACTTTGAGTACTTATTCTTAAAACGAGTTTGACTCGCCCAGATTAAATCGTTGTTTGAACATTGGATGGTCATTAATTTCAGATTAATTAATTGGATTAGATTGATTGATAACATGCTTTGTGTGAATACATGAATGTGATGTATGAAAAATGAATATCGGATGGATATTAGATGGGTGACGGCAATTTTGGAAATTGTTGTAATAAATTTAGAATTTATTAAATTGGACCTGCGTGTCCAGCCTATTACCTATTGACTCTTTGTATTTCTCTTCTCACCTATTCCCCTCAATGTAAATGAGGTTTCTTTAGAAGTGTTATGTAATTGGGTAGAAGTAAGATTTGTGCTAGCGGGAGAGAGGAAAGTGAGAGATTTGTTCTAGGAACAAGTTGTTTTAAATATCCATATGCATATCATTATTATTTTATTTATCGCACCCATTATGCTTTTAGAATGCATGCTTAAGGGTGTATGATGAGACCTTAACAAAGATAATTAATTGGTTGCCAATTACGCGAAAAACCTTCAACATATATTAAACGTTTTTCCTTCCATTGAATGATTCATTCTCAAGATCCAAGATTGGCACTGGTTTGTTGGCCAAAGTCAAGACCTTTGTCCATCGCGGATGTGTTTGAATCATGAAGGCTTTGTTCCATATCGGTGTCTTGTCCAAGTTGTGATTTGTTGGCCAAAGTCAAGATCACTTCTTGTCCATCGACATCGATTACGAAGCTTTCCAAGGTCAATGGGTCACGCTTAACTGGAATCATTAAGTTTGTTGTGCCAAAGCCAAGGCTTAGTTGATTCAGAGGAAAAAGGTTAGGAAAATATATTGGATATATTGGCATATATATTGTATATATGTTTTGGACTATGATGTCCACCTACTGGATTTAGGAATTGGATGGGATCCAATTGATCTTAGAGATCTACCTAGTTAAATATCATACAGCTTGTTGGCCAAAGTCAAGGTTGTGTGTTATTTAACGGGATCCTAGCCCACTAGGAAACAAGGTTTCCGGAGTACTCAACAGAGGGTTAGAGGCTCGCCGAAAAACAGTGGGAGGCAAGTATTAAATTTGCAATTTCGTTTAGATACTTGCCAATACCGCTCATTCATATCATTTTTTGTCATTAATTAAATAAATATATTAGTTGGAATAATATTTAATCGTTGTTTTAATTAAACAGTTGGACTGTATTCAAACTACTTCAATTATAGTTGATTATATAATTAGATTATAGTAAGCAATATATTTGAATTTAACCAATCAAATTATAGTTCATTATATAGTTAGACTATAGTAATCATTATAATCTATAGTACCTAAAATCGTTGATTGGATAGTTGGACTATAGCAATCAAGATAACTGAAAGATTAGCGTTTAAAACATAAACCTGGGTAAAAATGTCATTAAACGGCTTCAATTTTCAGAATTGGAATAGAACCTCAAGATAGTCCTGGGAACTGAGGAGTTATTCTATTTGATAGAATTAACATCTCGGGCCTAAGCCTGGAGTTGAGCAAATAGTAGAACATGATCTTTGGAAGATTCATGTAATGATAACTTTAGTGCTCAATCCTTATACTTACCGCAATGACTCTTTAATTACGTCGTCAAAATTAAGGATTAGATCCTTGTACCATGATTAAGAAATTAAAGATCTTCATAGATCTATTCTTAGATCTTAGAAGTACAAATTGCATAAAGAAGCTCTTTAGCTCGTGTATGTCAGAGGGTACATTTGTCGAGCACTAGGTGTCGCAGATGATTGCTGACATCGATCAGCTAGGTTAACTGGGCATTACCTACGTGACCGAGACTACCAAAATTTGATCTTATAGTCTCTACCCGAAAGCTGGGGCATGTTATTGTGAACCGAGAGTAAACTCTTGGAGAGTTGATGGCTATGCTCAAAGAGGTAGAGTCAGAGCTTCTAAAATGGGGCAAAGGCAAAATCATCACAGTCTTCTGGGAAGACAAATGACATATCCCAAGATGTCTGCCAAAACTATTGCAAACGGGGTCACTGGAAGCGTGATTATCGTATGGACAAGGCATACATAAGGAAATGAAGAGGGGCAAGGCTCCTGGCTTCAATTATGTTTTTCATAAACATGTTCACTATTAGTTTCAAAATTGGATTTTGATACTAGATGTGGTATATAAATATGTACTGATGTGCGGAATCTGCTGATTAGCAGGAGACTGACTTCAGTTGAGATTTAACCTGCGAGTCAGAAACGGGACGGGAGTCACTGTTTTAACCGTAGAAACCTAAGTTTAGGAACTACCTTTTGGGTATATACCTAAATTAGGAAACTGTTAAAATGTAACTAGTTTGACTAGAAACATTATCTCTATATCATAGTATAACTCGTTGCGGTATACCTTTATATTCTAGAACACTAAAGTGTTTCATTTTATAAAGATGATATTGAGATAAGCACATTAGATGTGAATAACAGCATTTATATTTTGAATATAAATAAATCTCAAACATATAACATGAAAAACAAATAGCTCAAACTGATTTGATCAGATGAGACTTATTTGTGGCATTGTTGTTTGGGACAGATTAAACAAGACTCGTATATCCACACTTTTGAAGAATGGATACTAGGACGGACTTGATCATATTCAAATAATGTCTACGAATCTAGTTTAATTAGGCAAAGTGCCTAAAACACCTTTTACTTGGTAAAAGTACAAGTGTCAACGATCTGTTAGCCCTCGTTCATAGTGACGTAAGTGGGCCCATATCTAGCTAGGCTAGAGGTGGATATGAACGCTTCGTAACCTTTAAGAATGTGGCGTCGCGTTATGGTTATGTGTTTCTTTTGAAACATAAATCGGAAACTTTTGATAAATTCAAAGAGTTTCGACACGAAGTATAAAAACAGATGGCAAGAGTATTAAACAGTCACGGTTAGACCATGGTGGAAAATACTTAAGTAATAAGTTTCTCAAATACTTGAAAGAGTATAGTATTCTTTCTTAAAGGACTCCTCTCGGAACACCTCAATTGAGCGGTGTGTCCAAACGGAGAAACCGAATTTTGTTGGACATGATAAAGTTAATCATGAGTCGCTCTGAGCTACCATTTTCCTTCAAGGGATACGCATTAAACAGTGCTTACTTATTTTGAATAAGGTTCCATGAAAATCTGTTAGACAGACTTCATATTAGATATGAACAGGAAAGAAACCGAGGTTTTCTCATTCCTGAGATTTGGGAATGCTGGGCATATATTTGGATGATACCAAACTAAAACCCAAATCGGATAAGTGCCTAAATTGTAAGTTATCCTAGGGTAACCAAAGTATAGTATTTATACAACTCACAAGAGAATAATGTAATTGTTGCTCGCCATGCGGTTTTCCTAAGAGGAATACCTATATGCAGTGGTAAGTGGGAAGAAAGTAAAACTCGATGAAAATCAAGTAATACTGTTCCAGACACCGATTCTTTAATGGAACACAAACAGTTCATCAGGGATGAAACTGTACCACAATCTTCGAATACATAAAAACCGCGTAAGTCGGAGAGAGTCAGAAAACAACCTGGGAGGTATGGGTTTCTGATCTCACCTTATAAAGATGTCAATCTTATTGAGGAATACGAACCGACCTCGTATGAGGAAGTGATACAAGGTATCGACTCCCTATTATGGCAAAGTGCCATGATGTCCGAAATGGATTCCATGTATACCAACCAAGTTTAGACACTGGTTGTTGTACCGGAAGGTATTATGCCTAATGGTACAATATGAGTCTTCAAGGAAGACATACATGGATGGCAACATACCAACGTACTAAGTTAGGCTTGTAGCGAAAAGGTATCGTTATCAATATTGTGTCGATTACGAAGAAACCTTTTACTCGTTGCCATGGTTAAATCTATTTGGATAATGCTTGCTAATGCTGCATGTTTCATTTATGAAATATAGCAGTTGAACGTCAAAATCTATTTTCTTAAACGGAAACCTTTTGGAGGATGTTTACAACATCCTGACGGTTTTGTCGCACCAAAACGAGCAAACAAGGTTTGTAAATTAATCTATCCATTCATGGATTGAAGCAAGCATTGCGTTCTTGGAACTATCGTATTGATGTAATCATAATGGTATATGATTTAATTCAAAACGAAGATAATTCTTGTGTATATAAGGAGGTTAGTGGGAGCACACTGCAAGTGATTGTCCTAAATAATGATGATATATCATTTCTTGGAAATGATATTCCCATAATACAATCAGTGAAAGCTTGGCTTTCATGAAAATTCTTCGTAGAATTCTTGGGAGAACCTTTATTCTAGGAATAAAGATCTACTGGGATAGATATAAAAGTTGTTGACACTCTCCGAGAACTCGTACATTGAAATAAATGTACGCGACCTGGTGTCTCATATACTTTGAGCATATGAGTCACAATCAGGCCAATCCAAGTGATAGTCACTGGATTAATGTTAGAAGAACATCCTAAAGTATCTTAGATGATCTAAGATGCTTTCTTAAGCTATGGAAAAGGATAACTTGAAGTGACTGGGTTCACTGCTGCAAGTTTCCTAACCGATAAAAATGACGATAAGTCGTAATAAAGTACTATATAGTTTGAATAACGGAACATTGAGCTGAAAATCTTCCAAGCAAGATACTATTGCCGAATAAACAAAAAAAGCGGAATATTGCTGCAGCTTAGGCAGCAATAGAAGCCATTTGGATCTATAATCCTAATAAGATTAGGTGTAGTTCTGTTAGCAGCTGAGCTAGGCTACAGCACAGGCTAAAGAATTAATGGTCTTATCAACGATCCAAGTATATACTTCAACTATTCATCTGATTTGTTCGGATCATACATCGTGGCGATGTGATGATCGAATAAATCGCATCAGATGATAACTTTGCAAATCCGCTGACGAAAGTTGTTTCTCATCAGAAGTTTGAGCAAATCGTACATAGTTCAAGTGTAGGACACTTGAGTGATTGGCTATAGGCCAAGTGGGAGATTGTTGGACAATTATGACCCATAGCATCACTATTTGTACAGAACATTGTGTGTTGTACAAATTAACTATGTGACAAAGGAAATTGCTCTTTATAATTTGTAATTAGATTACCGGGATATATAAATGATAAAAGTCCATATGATTAGTTCTGGATTGATAAGATATGAGACAGTATCAATCCATGAAGGTTTAATCATTAAACATCCCTAGTCGGAGTATTATCGAGATTGGACATCGATAATACGGAATAGACTAGTATTGCACTTGTGCGCGTTGTGGGAGCATAACAGCATAGTTCTCATATATTAAGTATTGGATACTTATGCAAGTGTAATAGGAGGTTGTGTTACCGATGGTACGGGAACAGCTTCGCTCTGGATAGACCCCTCAGAATTCCATTAGTAGTATGACTATGTGTCTATGGAAGTCCGAATCAGGGTAGGTGTATTTGGTCTTAACCTGAGACTTACACCGCTAATACTTACGACAATCAATATACTTTGGTTTTGGTCATCCAGGGCTTTAACCGGTTCTGTGTACGCCTCTTTCTGGGTATATTGAGAATCGTAGTGTATTGGTGTGATGTCAAGATAGAAGTATCACTCCAGTCATAATGGAGATTATGGTCACGTAGGATACGGAACTGGTACTCTTATGTACTGCAGTCATCGGGATAATATGACTATGTCATGATTATCCGATTATAGAGACTAGTTACCAGAGTTCCGACATGTGCTTCATACGGGGAAGACACAATTCCAGCCTCAGGCCTAGCATGTGACATCCGATACTGGATCGCAATACGCAATACTACGTATACTACGCCTAATATACATTACATATCCCTTTAAGAATATTTCTGGAGAATTGGGTAGGCACGGTGCTTTGCTAGAAGCCAATCATGTCTTGTAAATCGGTAAAAAAGTAGTACTAGGTACGTACATGTTCAGATAGTCCGATGACCGGATTTACTGCCAACATATCCTGGGATCTCATGGGTCGCTTCCCGAAGATTCACCGATGACGTATGACTCGAACATTATTAATCTGGGATTAATTAATAGGGAGAGAAATTAATCTTGGATTAATTACGGAGATATTTTATTTGGGATAAAATACTATTTAAAGAGAGAGAACGATTAATTTGGAATTAATCGATAAAATAATATATTGATATATTATACGAAATTAGATTTCGACTCGGAATTAAATTAGATTTTAATTCGGGCGAACAAGTTAATTTAGAATTAATTCGCTAGCGACGTGAATATTAATTTTGTTAGGCATAATTATTTAATTAAATTTTATTTAATTACGTCGCAACGGAAAATTCGTTAATTTGGAATTAGCGAACCCGAGCCCGGGAGTGTTTGCGGGCCCACTCGCATTTCGATCAAGTGGGGCCCACAAGTCACATCAAGCGTCACATCATTAGTCACTTTGAGTGATGTGATGTAAGTCACTTGTGATTGATGGGAGTTGTTGGAAGGCTTTAATGCCTTGTACCCTTTTTTGAATTGGTAATTGAATTTTTGGTATTAGATTTTGGAAATCTAAATACACAAAACCAACTCATCTCTTCTCTCTCTCTCACTCTCTCCCTCATTCGGCCAAGGGCCATTTTTCTCTCAATTTCTTGGCTTGGCTTAAGGGAATTTTGTGGCAAAAATTTCCAAGTGCTAGCACACCAAAGGAGTCTCACAAAGGTGATAGGGAAACTCATTCATTAGCATGGAATCCATTATCAAATCTTGGAGCTTGGAGATCTACAAATGGAGGGTGGACCGAAACTTGGAGCACAAAGGAGGCATTGCCGAGAGCTTCAGGGTGAAGAAAATTTTTGTGTTTCATCGCGTCGCAAAACCGATCAAAGTGAGTATTCCGCAACTTAACTTTTTGTATTCACACTATTTCATATGCACAAATAAATATCGAAATGTAACATTTCCTCTCTCCCTCCGCTAGCACAAATCAATTAAGCAAATGTTACATTTCGATATCGTTTATGATACTATATGATATGATATGTTTCTGTCACGGCACTTATGCACGATTTTTATGGTTTTATAATTTGATATGATATGTTTCCACCATGGCGCTTGTATAAGGGTTTGTCCAACTGTAGTGGGTCGACCTGCTACCCTCTGTCGACATGGGATTGTTTCGTTTATGTCCGATTTGTGAGCTCGATTTGGACATTGGGCGCTCAATATGTTTTGTCCAGTTGAGTTATACTGGATGCTCGATACGGATTTACGATAATGGATTTTGAAACTTATTTTGTTAACAGTAAAAGAGTTTTTCAAATATATTTTCGAGATGGTTTTTTTTTAAGAGATCGATTTACGTTTTCTATTTTGATGATGACAAAAACTAACAGATTTTAGACTATCAACATCATAAGAGCATGTCTGATTATATGTCACTTCAGGTCATGACGATGGATGCACTTATTTGTATAAGAGTTTACGTTCCTTATAAGAGCACGTATGTATGTTGATAGTTTAATTATAAATCTTTTGAGTATCATAATGGTAATGTATCTCTTGTTGTTATGTACGCATGTAAATCTTGATGTTGAAAGAGTTTACAGATATGATAAAATGACATGATATGAAATAATTGAGTTCCGTTTTGTATTATGAACGAAATGGATAGTATGAAATCTGTATTATGTTTGCCGTTTTTGGTACTATATTTGATTGCATATAAAAAACACCCACGTTATGATGAATATGATTAAATGTATAGAATCTGTTTTCAGCTTTATGTCTCTATGATGGATGAATCTGAAACAATTTGAGCGTGTTCCTATGAATAAGTGAATTGAAATGATAACTTTGATGTGTTTTTTTATATGAAATGTTTGATTCGATGTGTTTTGTTTTGAAATAGTATAGTTTGTATTAATGTATGAAATACATAACTTTTGATAAGGTGTAAAGTGAGATAACTTGCGAATGCAGATAAGATTGTAATGTACGTATGTTCGGTTCCGAATGATCAGACATAAGGACGGAGAAATTTCGAGGACGAAATTTTTATATGGGGAGAATATAATATCTCGAATATATTTCGAAATAGTTCTCGAAGATTTTCGAATTGAAGTTTAGAATTTGGAATTGAATGATGTTCAGAAATAAGATTTTATGTGTTTAGAATAGGTCGGAATAATTTTAAGTGAAGTTTCTTCGCGTTGAAAAATACGTGATTTCAAGAACCGGTACGTGATTTCTGATTATATCATATACGCATAAAGTTCTTATTTCGATTATAAAAATAGCAAATGAATTCCAATTGAGCTGATTCTTAAACCATCAGACTTGATTTTCCGAGATGAACAACTTTCGTGTTGAACACTTTTCAAAATTTACAGCAGAAGTGCTTCAAAAATATGAATTTCTGAGGAAGCCCTTTGACATGGACCTAACTACAATTTTCGGGGGTCTGAACGTAAATTTCATAAATTTTTCTATAAATACCCCATGGTTTTTTGAAATCACGAAAAATGACAAAATAAACCAAATGAGGCCACTCGATCCCCCATCCCCAAAACTGTCATTGACGTTACTGGTCGCGTCGGCGACCAGACGGCCAGCTCGACCGGCCAGGGGGGTGAGCTGGCCACCCTTCCACCTTGTGGTGGCCGACGGCAGCCCCCAGATCGCTGGCACCGATGAGAAAAATTAGAGATAGGTGCGGTAATGGGTTTCCCGATCCCGACTCATCCTTCATTTCATGGCCCGAGCCACCCGCCAAATCGAAGCTCACAGAGAGTACTACAAGATAGAGGTGATGATTTTTTCGATCTGTGATCGGTTGCACACAATACGAAGGGAAAATAGGCAATGAATAGTACGTTTCATGTGAATAGTAACTCTGATTGGAATTCATCGATTCCAGTGCGTTCATATGATCGTTTGGAGTCCGTATATACCCTCGAAATATCGATAAGACCTCCCGGTAAAAATCCGCTAATTTTAAGTTTTCCGCTAAATATTTTGATATATCCAATATCTTTGTAGAGTAGCATAATTATATAAATTGAATTGTTTTGAGCATAAGTATATTGAATATGTGCATTTGGTAGAATCCGAGTGAAAATGGAACGAATTAGATCTATCTAATAGATTATGTAAGTTTTTGGTAAAATGGAGTTTTCCGTGTATTAATGTGTTTTGATTGTAATGATAGATGTGAGTTATATATGATAATACAATAATATTTGAATAAATCCGGGTAGGTTCAGAGGGTTCGGGACCCTTCCGTAATGTTTGCGGTAACCTTTTCGAAAGATTATCCAAAAATACGTAAATCGAAGATTTAAGTGAACTAGTGGCTTGGAATAGTTTGTAATGATATTTTATGAGTAATGGAACTGAAATCATTGAAATCGGACTTGATTTGGTTATCCCGGAAAGATCCAGAATTTTATCGTAGCTAAGTTGAAAATTCTGTAAAGTTACGATGATGATATTTTCGCCATTTGTTTTGGAAGACTTGACTATGACTTGGAGTGATCGTGAAGCCAGATAAGTAACCCATGCGATGAGAACTTAAATTGGTGAATCCGTGTTCTGAATATACAAATATATATATAATTGACATATTAGGTTAAAAATGAGGATAGTTACGAGGTAGTTAGAAAACGGAGTTCAAGACTATGTTTGGTTAAGTGAAACGACCATCGCATGTATGAATTTTGTTACTCCCATGATATGAAGTGAGAGGTTTAATGATCTTAATGTCTATATGTATGTATTGATGTATTTTTAAGTGAAATATTTGATAAGCTTAATATCTATTTGTATGTGTGAATGAATGTAAGGGTATGAACCTGTAACGATATGAAATTATGTATGTGAATGAATACGTAAATGTATAAGTACATGAGTATGTATTCATATATGTATATGATGATAAGATATATATAGATGGGGTATACGGAATCGATAAATGGAATAAGTCATGATTTCTGATTTGTTATTAACTTATGTATATGATACGCTATATGAATAAGTTGTTATTATTTTACACATGTAATTTATTTGTATAGAGATTGGAATGGTTAAGTACGATAAGGAAGGAATAGAAGCTAAGTTATCCTCAAATGGATATGTTTATTTGGGTAAAGATACTATATCAAATATTTCTATATATAAATTTTGAAAATGAATATGTTTGATCGATAAAGAAAATATATGAGGACTATTAAAGATATGACATTTGAATTCGTAGGAATGTGTATATTCGTATGTTTGAAACAGATGTATGTATGTGAGTGTTTGAATGATGTTTTGAATATATGTCATGGATGTGCTTGTGTATGAGAAGTCGTGCGATGAGTTTAGTGTGTCATAATATGTATGCATGTGTGTATGTTTAATTGGTTGATGTTCTCGTGGTATAATAGTCGAGCTGGTTAGGAATTTATACAGACGAAAATCATCTCATACTTATTCTAAAATAGGTAATGAGTCTCGTACGAGTATTGTGTGTTTAAGCCAGCCGTACGTATGTATTGTTGGATGATGTGATCTTTAATGTACCGATTGTTATGTGTGCTTTGTGGTTGGTTGCATGACGTTTGTAAATATGTCTGAGTGTATGTATGTGTATGAAAAAACTCGGGATATGTGGATCGTGTATGCTTATGTGAAATGAATGGATGATTTGAAACCGATGTGAATATCATAGGTTATAAAGCGTGTTTGCTAAATTGTATTGGTATGTACATATATAAGAGATGTGTGCTACGGTATGTGTGAATGCATATAAACCACAAGTGTTAAGTTATTGTGAGCTTATCGTGGTTAAAGAATGTTAAAGAAATATTATTTTGGTATTGAAATAAGTTGTTTTGATATTAAAGAAAGTTTGTTAGATTTACCGATTTGATGATATTTCAAAGATGCTTACTTGTGATAAGTAATAATATGTGACTCCATGCCTCAACATTGAAATGATTTCGATGTTATATGACGTACTTTGTGATTTCAAATCCATATTTTATATGCTTTGAATGTGACAATATGTAAAAATATAAAGATGAAATTTGACATTAGTAAAGTATAAAGGATAATAGAAAGCTGATAATTCTAAAACTCGTAATAACTTGACAATTCTGAAAAACTTATAATGTGATTGACTTGTATGTTTTGTTGTAGTACTAGCATGGTTACTTATTGAGTTTTTATAACCCACACCAAACCAGTTTGCTAGTTTTACAGGTTGGCTACCAGATGGGTCAGCCATTTCAGCTTTGGAAATCATGCTCGAGACGCGGGTCACCCAAGCGGCAGTCACCCTCGCAAGTGTCATGGGAGAAGTTTTAGAAGTTTAGGATGTTTGGTTGTCGTGCTGAGCACGCTGTTTGTAATAAGAAAATGTTTTGATTGCTTATGATGTTGTGGTCGCAGAGCCCTTGAGTGTTGATAGATGATGTGGGCACGGAGCCCTTAGGATATGATTTTGATGTTTTTGTGTGGACCTGAGGTCCTTTTGTTTGTTTGATGTTTTCTTAGATTCTGTTTTTTATGCTGGACTGTGATTCATGTTGTCCAGTTTTAGAATACATCATGCCCGATTTTCTGTGAATTTGGAGGCTTATGGAGATTGGTCAATCTTGTCTCCTTCCGGTAGCACCTTGTCTCTGGCAGGGTATTACAGCATATTATTTCAAATAGACTTGAATTAGTTTTATTTATTTAGTTTATTTTCTTTAAGTCATGTTTAAGAGTAACATGGGTTGATTTAATTAAATTAATCAGGCTCATGCTATTATGATCTTGTGATTGGGTTTTGGGTTTGTTTGGTGGTTTATTTTATAATTCATTTATTTGCGCCTTAAGTATTTATCCATTATTTAATTAACGTGAGCTTTAAGTAACTAAATTTAGTCATGGGTATGAATAGTGTGTGAATAGTATCATTTTTAGTTTATGAATTTTATTTCGGTTTAGGTTAGGAATTATATTTGGGTTTAGTTTAAGATTTCATGATTTAAGTAAGATTAAGATTATGTTATTATATAAAATCAAGTTTCATTAATAAAATTCAGTGAACAATCCTTTATCAAAAATCACATATAGTGCTTTGTGTGAGCGTGAGCTGCTCTCCAATTGGTTATTGAAAGAACTGCAAAAACTTATCAAATGAAATTGTTGACCTTTATGGTGTTCAAGTAATTAGGGATTCGTGAGGTTTTGTTCTTCACGACTTTCTAATCTTTAAACCTGTATTTGGCATTCATTGACATGAGATTCTAATCTCGTGTGAGTTTTACAAACTTTATTCTTATAAGATTTGTATTAGTTCACTTGGAATTTATCTCATTACCCTTGAACAAAAATCAACCGTGAACGCATACCATTTTCTACAAAAACTATAATTTTGATTTTAAATCCATCATCATTCACCAAAAACATAACAATTAATAAGTAATCTTTTTCAGACTATTTTTTTTTTGAGCGAAATAGAGACAACATGAATCTTTTTCGTGGGTAATATTTGAAACAGATCAAACCACGACACGTTTTATTACTTAATTTTTATTGAATTATACTATTACACTTATAATTTCTTTAGATAAATGAAATGAATGATGAAATTAAATTTAATAATATTTTGTTCCATTTTAATTGAATTGAACTATTATTATTAACTAATGTTGTATAACTGTTGCGCAGGTTTTACGCATGCATGAAAAAAAAGCGTGTAAGGTTCAAACCTCCTGAGACAAAATCCCAGTAAGGGGTGTATTGAATCGAATGAATAAGCCTCCAAGGGACACAAGCACACAAATTACAGTCCTAGGGTATAAGCTAAGAAATAAAAAGATAAAATATGCTCGAATGAGTCTTCATTTTTTCTTGTTCTTTTATTCTCCTGGTGTAAGCGAATTTTATAGTGTCGCTCCTTAACTGCTCAGGGCAGTTCCAATGTTTCCCGGCGATTCTTGAGGCGTGCTGGTAACTGCTGAGCCACGTACCCCAACTGCCTGATTGTGGAGGGAGATCCGCCCAACCGTTATGATCGTGGGGATAACGCGCATCACACGTCTTCGTCCTGACTACTCGCTCGATCGTCCTAAGTCCTTTGTCGCTCTTCGCTTCGTCATCCTTCTTCCTTTCGCGCTCCCTTTCGTCTTAGGATGATTTCGTCCTGTGGGAATTTTATTTGTCAACAATTGTCCCCCAAATTTACCTTGATTGTACTGGAAGTGAAAATCGAGGTGAATTTTTCGGCTTTTCATCCAGGTCGTTCTTTCCTCATTCAAGGAAGACCACCTCACCAATTGAGAACGCTTCATCTCGTCCCTAATCAGCCTGCTGTTTGACTGATTCCCTCGGGTCGAGTTCTGACCGGGCCCATTCTTACTACATTTCAGGCAAGACCGCTACACCAAACGCGGGCCGGTCAGATGGATCCTCCTTGCCGCCCTTGGTTGACCTGTTCCCCGGCCATGTGACCAGGGTGATATCTGGTTATCCCCCCAAATCGGCAGCATGCTCCGAATAGAGAAGTTCACGCTAGCTATCGTTAACGAGCGTAGCCCTTCTGCCATCCGGGAGATGCAATACCTTCCACGATGGGGTCCCAGGTCAATCGTCGCGAACGGACGCGGCCCATCCACAACCTTACATTCCATTTCACACCTTACGTCGTGTGGATGGCCGTTTGCGAACTTCCTTACATTCCATTTCACACTTTACGCCAAAGAAACCTCCACCTTCGGTGGCCTATGTCTCATGGTTCGTCTCATTTCCCTTGATTTCCTTTCCTCATCTCCAGAACTCCGTTTAGCCACGGTGAGCTTTGTTGAGATGGCATGAGGTGAATTGGTCTTTAAATAGACGGTTGGGAGGCCTTCTAAATTGCCCTTCCGACTCTTTTTTTCACATATTCCCAAGCCAGACTACTGTGGGCATGTGAAGAGTTTGGCATGTGAAGAGTTTGCATACGTGTTGCTAAATGGCTCAGGATTCTCTACCCAAAAGCCTGGTTCTCTGCTAAAGTGAGCCTGCGATAAGATGATCCTGTCATATCAGTTTCGTCGCCACTGCTTGTGTCAATAATGGAGGAAGCTTGGGTGATATCTTTGTAAAGTGTAGTACTGACAGATGTCATTGGCCGATTCTGCAGGCCGACGTCAAGGCCTTGGCCGAATGGGGGACTAACCTTGTAGGGCAGAACGAGGGAACAAACTTTTCGTCCTAAAGTTTGTCGCTCCGCCCTTTAGAATCCTATCAAACCCGTCTTATCTGCAATAAATGCGCGAGCCTTTCCTTTACGTTTTCATCATGAGGCCTGTTTAGGAGCCGTTTTTTGGCGTCGCTTCAGTGTTTCCTTTCTCAGCACGTCAAAGACTTGCCTCATGAGGGAAACGCTTTCAGCCATCAAAGACTTGCCTGGAGATTTTAGGCGATTTTCGGCCAATGATAATGTAATGCAAGACGTTTTCATTTATTTTGTAATCTTAGGACGTTCTCGTCCTTATTAATGCAAACTGTTTATGTTATTCTTGGACATTCTCGTGCTCCCATAGTGAGGGTACATATTTCTTCAAGTATTTTCCGTTTATCGCTCTTGTATGTACTCGCCCTTTTAAATCTTGTAAATGATAAGCTCCATTTGGCAACACGCTACTCACTATAAATTGGCCTTCCCAATTGGGCGACCATTTTCCATACACTGGGTCCTTAGAGCCAACTGGCAGTATTGTTTTCCATACTAATTCGCCCTTCTTGAAAGACTTAGCCATTACCTTGAGGTTATATTCCTTGGCTATCTTTTTCTTCTGTGCGTCTAGGCGGTTGAGCGTGTCGCACTTGATATCATCCAACTCCAAAAAATTCTGGATCATCGCCTCGTCATAGTTCCTTTGTTAGCTTCTCCTGTAATGTCACCCTGGTGGATTCAATGTTCATTTCTACAAGAAGCACAGCTTCTTGTCCATACCTAACTGGAAAGGCGTCACCGAAGTGCTCGTGCGTGGTGATGTCCTGTAGGCCCATAGAGCTTGACTCAGATATTCATCCATCGTCTAGCATTGTCCGTCACCATCTTACGAATCAACCCTTTAAGAATTTTGTTCGATGATTCTGCTTGACCATTTGACTGAGGGTAGTATGGAGTAGTATTTACTAGCCGGACTCCATATTCGGCCAGGAAGTCTTTTACCTTTTCACTGTTTAATGAGGTATCATGGTCTACCATGATTGTCTGTGTATTCCAAATCGGTGAATTATATGTTCTTTTATGAACTTGATTATCTGCTCTTGTGAGATTTCTACAACTGGGATGGCTTCTACCCACTTGGTAAAGAAATCAGTGGCAACAACAATAAATGGTGCTTTTTTACTTGATGCGGGATAGATTTTCCCTATCAAGTCTATTGCCTACCCCATAAACGGACAAGGCTTAATGACTGGGGTCATCTCGGTTGCTGGGGCCCTTTGAATGGGACCGTGCTTCTGGCAAGCTATGCACCCTTTGGCGTATGAGACGCAGGATTCCCCTATCTTCAGCCAATAATAACCGCTTCGTATGATTAACCATCTCATCTTGATTCCAGCTTGGTGAGCCCCACAGATCCCTTCGTGTACCTCGGCCATGATAGTTTTGGATTCTGATGGCCCTACGCATTTCAACAACAGCCTGTCTTATCGTTTCTTATAGAGCACGTCTCCTGACATTACGTAGTTCAAGGATTTAAGCTTCAATCTTCGGTCTTTTCCTACTTCAGGCTGTGTTAAGAACGCCTTGATTTCGTTTCTCCAATCGTCCTCTACTTCTAGGATCGTGACGTCTATTTTTTCAGCTCGCCTTGTGAGGGCTTGGCTTGACTTCTTCGCTTATATACACCCCACTTATGTTGGTTTGTTTATACCCGGAGGCTGCTTGAGCTAAATTATTGGCCAATTCGTTCTTCGCCCTCGGAATGTATTCCAAGTCAACGTAATCGAATCGTTCTACTAATGTTTTGGCCATATCCAATAATGCCACGACCGATGGACTTTGGCATTTATAAGTTCCTATTACTTATTGGATTACCAGCTGTGAGTCTCCCTTGATAGACGCATGGGTTACTCCCATGTTGAGGAGCATTTCCAACCCTAGTATCAGGGCTTCATATTCTGCCTGGTTATTGGTGCAGTACTCGTTCAATTTGGCTAAGACTTGGAAAGGTCTCCCAATGGGCTTCTAGGACAATCCATATTCCAGCCCTTTCTGCTGTGCTGGATCCGTCGAAATGCATCATCCATGGCTTTAGGCTGCATTCGTCCAAATCCAGTTCTCTTTCCCTGGTTGTGCTTAAGCATGGATGATCGGCCAGAAAATCGGCCAACGCTTGACTTTTGACAGCCTTTTGGGGTTCGTGCTGTATGTCGAATTCTGAGAGTGACAGTGACCAGAAACCAACTCTTTGATGCAAGATAGGATGAGAAAACATGTATTTTATTCTATTGATTTTCGTGACCAGATATATAATGTTTGGCCTAAGGTAGGCACGTAGTTTAGTACATGTGAAATATAAAGCCAAACATAATTTTCCATGGGAGAATAATTACATTCATAGGTCAGCAATTGTCTGCTGATGTAATAAATGGCTCTTCAACATTTGAGTCGTCATCTTGCGCGATCATCCTAGCTATATGGATTGTTCCTCAGCCGCTATGTACAACTTGATTGGCTTTCCTGACACTGGAGGCATCATCACCGGCGGCTGTGACAAATATGCCTTCAGTCTATCAAATGCTTGTTGATGCTCTTCGGTCCAAATGAACTCTTCCTCCTTGCCCTTTAACTTCAACAAAGATGAGAAAGCTTTGGTCTTTCCTGCACAATTCGAGATAAATCGCCTTAGGAAGTTAACCTGCCCTAGAAACCTTTGCAGCTCTTTTTTGTTTCGGGGTGGCATAACTTCAGTAATCGCCCGAGATTTATTGGTATCGATCTCGATTCCCCGTTGGTGTACCAGAAATCCTAAAAAGTTTCCCGCGTACACCCCAAAAGCATACTTGGCAGGGTTCGGTTTTAGCTTGAACTTTCTCATTCCGCTCAAAGGTCGATGTCAAATGGATAAAATGTTCATCCGTCGTTACGGATTTAGATACTATATCGTCCACATAGACTTCCATAAACTCCAATCATGTCATGAAAGATTGAATTCATGGCCCGTTGATATGTGGTACCAGCGTTTTTTAGGCCGACGCATCACCACCCATTCGTAGCACCCTAGAGACCCTGGGCACCTAAAGGCCGTTTTGTGCACGTCGTCCTCAGCAATGTAAATCTGGTTATAACCTGTGTACCCATCCATAAATGAGTATACCTGATACCCTGCCGTGGAATCCATCAGGGAGTCGACCGTCGGCATTGGGTATTGGTCTTTTGGCGTTGCTAGATTCAAATTCCTGAAATCTATGCATATCCTTATCTTCCCGTTCTTTTTCCTAATTGGGACGATGTTGGACAACCATTCTACATATCTGGTCGTCCTGATAAATTCCTTCTAACAGTCGTTCGACCTCTTTTTTAATATCAGGCATAACATTAGGCGCGAACTTCGCGGAGGCTGCCTATGAGGCCTATGACTTGACAGGATTGGCAGTCTATGTTCCACCACAGTCCTATCTAGGCCAGACATCTCATTATAGTCCCATACAAAACAATCTATGTATTCCCGTAACAAACAGAGCAGCTTTTCGCGTACCAGGGGGCCCAATTCCTTGCTGACATAGGTTATGCCTTATTGTACTCGTCTCCCAAGTTTACCTCTTCTAAAGCATCTTGTCCCCTCGAGAAGTTTGCCTTGCGTCGCCCGTTCAGAGCGTACTCGTCCTCCAATGCGTCTCTTCCTTCTATCAAACAGTCCACTCCGCACAATTCTTTCACTTTATCTTCCATCTGGTGCATCAACATTTTCCCCTTTAAGGCTGAAATGGCGGCCTGTGTTTCATCCTCCTTCCTTCGTTCCAGAACATAGGCCATTAAATTGGCCATAGAGGCCGCAAGGGTGGCTTGCTCTTTATTCTGGTCGTACTTCATTGATACTAACATCTGTGGGTTCTCCAAAGACCATTGTGGTTGGTCTTGTTTGTGCGAACATGTCGTTTAACAATCCTGCAGGGTATGGCTCGTCATTCTGGGCTATGATAGTCGGGCTCTCCCCTTCGTTTAGAACCCTGGTTGGCCCGTAGTTTCCCTCATACATGAAGTACTCTCGCCGAGTTTGTGTCTACAGCGAAAGGTTTGTTGTCGGCGTGTACTATCTCCACTTCATCCTTTTGGTTCCAGAAGACCAGACACTGATGAATGGATGATGGGATGCATAGGCTACCATGTATCCAGTCTCGTCCCAGAAGCATGTTGTAAGAGGTTGGCCCATCTCTGACGAAAAACACCACAGTCTTCGTAGTGCTTCCCACCTGCAAGTCTAGTGGTATGACTCATTTCGCTGTCGTCGCTCCTCTGTTAAAGCTAGTGAGGACTACCTCTGTGGGGAGGAGATCTTCCTCGGACTTATCCAAATGCCCCAGCATCCTAACTGGAATCGCATTGATGGCTGCCCCATTATCAATCAGTACTTTAGACACGAGGATGCCATTGGCCTTTGCCTTCACGTACAATGGCCTTAGATGCTTCCTCATCTGAGCTGGTGGTTTTGGAAAAATCACTTTCTCTGACATCCCAATCTCCATAGCTTGATCACCTTCGCTGTTAAGTTGGGGGGATTCTTCTCTCGTGTCCCATCCGGAAGGTGGCCGTGTTTGGGGTGGCCTCTTGCGAGACGTGATTGATGGTCAATCTTCTCTTCTCGGCTTTGGTGACAACCCGCCTCACCTTGGGTTTTCCATACAGAACAAGGAATGGATATTGCCCCAGGTCTTCTCCCAGTGTTCCGACGGCTGGATTCCCGGCTTCATATAGTTCTTTAAGAAGCTGATTCTGTGATATTTTTCTCTTTCTAGCTTCGGTTCGGAAGTCGATTTCTTCTTCTACTACATCCGTCATCCTCCTCATCATCGACTTCCCGATCTGCCGTTCCTCTATCTGTTATCGAGAGCAAGGCGAATTCGGCCTCATTTCCTTCGTAAACGTCTTCGTTCGGCCCAGCTTCTCCGTCATCATTTCTCCGGAATTCTCTGGACAATAAGTAGTGATTCGCCACGACTGGTGGCATGTTGCCGAATTGAATGATGATGGGGGGTTCCTCATCATCGGTCTCATTCCGCTTTCTTTTACTAAGCTTAGCGTGCTCATCGCAACTGGTTACTTTCCCTTTTTTTCTCATTATGTGCTTTCTTGCTGTCTTTCGATTTTTCTATGGCATGAGGGCTGCGGCTAGTGGTGGCCTTTGCGTCATTCTGTCAACGCATCATGCAGCCGTAATTTCCTTGGTGCCTCCTCAGCTGTGTCCTGGTCATTTCGTCTACGGGAGGATAATTTTCGTCCCCCCTTGAGTGTACCTTTGCCCTGGGCGTGGCTCTCGGTATGAATGCCATACGTTGGGTCGATGGATCTTTGGCCGAAACGTCCTCACATTTTGGACAAAGTTCGAGTTCTTTCCATAAACCTTGGTGTAAAAGTTCGCGGCTGCCATGGTGATCCTTTCTCCACGGGCCTCTCACAAGTGTCTTCTGTTAGACATTATGACCCATAGCGTCACTGTTTTGTAAATGATATTGTATTATTGTAAAAATGAACTATGTGATAATGAAATTGCCTTTTGCCGTTTTGTAAAATTATTTACTTTGATATATAAATGGCAAAAGTCCATATGATTAGTTCCGTATTGAGATGATATGAGACAGTATCAATATAAAAGGTTAATCATTAAATATCCCTAGTCGGAGTATTATCGAGATCGGACATCGATAATGCGGAATAGACTAGTATTGCACTTGTGCGAGTTGTGATGGCACAACGGCATAGTTCTCATATATTTAAGTATTGGATACTATGCAAGTGCGATAGGAGGTTGTGTTTTGCCGATGGTACGGAAAACAGCTTCGCTCTGGACAGACCCCGCGGAATCCCATTGGTAGTATGTCTGCGTGTCTATGGGAGGCCGCATCAGGGTAGGTGTATATGGTCTTAACCTAAGACTTACATCGCTAGTACTTGCAACAATCGGTAAACTTTGGTTTTGGTGGTTCGGGGCTTTAACCGGTTCTGTGTACGCCTCTTCTGGGTTTATCGGGAATCGTAGTGTACTGGATGTGATGTCAAGATGGAAGTATCACTTCAGACATATGGAGATGATGATCATGCAGGATACAGAACTAATACTCTATAAAAGGTTGCAACCGTCGGGACAATATGACTAGGTCAGGATTGTCCGATTTAAAGAGACTAGTTGTTTGATGTCCGATATATGTTTCGTACGGGGCAGACACATTTCCAGCCCCAGGCCTAACATGTGATCGTCCGATACTGGATCGATGTACGCGATACTGCGGTATACTACGCTTGATAAAGATCTAATATTCCAGTAAGAATATTTCTGGAGAATTGGGTAGGCATGGCGCTTTGCTAGAAGCCAACCTTGTCTTGTAAATCGGTAAAAACGTAGTACGAGGTACGTACGTGTTTGGATTATCCGACGACCATATTTACTGCCAACATATCTGGAGATCTCTTGGGTCGCTTCCTGAAGATTCACCTATGATGTTTGATTCAACTTTATTAATCTTGGATTAATTACGGAGAAACTTTATCTTGGATAAAATGCCTTATTAGGAGAGAGAACGATTAATTTGGAATTAATCGATAAAATAATATATTCGATATATTATTAAACGAAATTAGATTTCGACGTGGAATAAAATCGGATTTTAATTCGGGCAAACGAATTAATTTAGAATTAATTCGTTAGCGATGTGAATAGTAATTTCGCTAGGCGTAATTATTTAATTCACGTCGCGACGGAAATGCGTTAATTCGGAATTAGAGAAACCGAGCCCGAAAGTGTTTGCGGACACATTCGTATTTTGAAACGAGTGGGATCCGCAAATCACATCGCGAAATCTCATTACTTGACACGACTAGTTGATAGATGTATCTAGACACCTTTATGGGATGAACATTGTCTCTATTCTCAATGCAAGTAAGTGATGCCATTTAATGAATTTTTGGAGGGAAAAACTTTCACGGTTTTTGAAGGGTTTTTTAATCAAAATTCATTTTGGTAAATGATATCTCATCATTACTTTTCTTTTTCTTCTCACACGGTTTTTGAAGAGTTTTATGATTTACCAAAATATTTTGGTAATTGTTAATCTCTTCATTATTCACGGTTTTAGAAACCAAGTAGAGAAAAACAGAAAAGTTTATCTCCCCTCCTTCTCCTTGCTCACGCCGTGAGCTTCACACAAGGGCAGAAAATTGTTTTCATCTTCTCCATTTTTGCTAGCACAATAAGGGATCAAAGGAGGTGATAGGGAAACAACCTTGGAGCTTGGAATACAAGAAGGCTTGAAGCTTCTCTCACTCTTGCTCTTGGCCGAAACTTCCACCTTGAAGACTCAAGGATTCTCTTCATCATTTTCGTCACAAAGCTTAGTAAGTATGATTCCGCCATGCTTCAAGCTTTGCATGTATGAATATGTATTTCTATGGCTTATTCTTTCTTTGGGACTAATTATAGAAACCAACAATGGTATCATGGAGCCATGTTTAAGCATGAAATACATTAGGGTTAATTTGGGGAAAATTGATTGAAGCATGTTTTTGTGAAATTTGTTGCTAAAGTATGCTTATGTATGATATATGATGTAATACATGATCAATTTTGAGAAAAATGCATTGGATGATTTTTCCCCAAAATGGTTGTCTTGGCCGAATGTGGAGGTGCTTCCATTGGTTTGGAATTTTTCATGCACAAGTTCATTAGATGACTTAAGCATGATTATATGTATGATATATGATGTAATACATGATCAATTTTGAGAAAAATGCATTGGATGATTTTTTCCCAAAATTGTTGCTTGACCGAATGTGGAGGTCCTTCCACTAGATTGTAATTTTCATGAACAAGTTCATTAGATGACTTAAGCATGATTATATGTATGATATATGATGTAATACATGATCAGTTTTGAGAAAAATGCATTGGATGATTTTTTCCCAAAATTGTTGTTTTGACCGAAAATGTAGGTTCTTTCACTGAATTGGATTTTTGCTTTCAAGTTCATTTGATGACTTAAAAAATATAACGGGTAGTAGATTAGTGATTCAATTGGATTGAAAAACAAATCGAACCGCAAAAATCCCTCTTGGCCGAATGCAACATGACATGTTAAAGGACTTGATTTTTGTTCAAATAAATGTTGGACATGTGTTTTGAACAAGTGATGATTAATAAATTAAATTGGTGTTTTTGAAATATTTTGGTTTAATGAATTAATCATGGATTTACACTTTAATTAATTGAATTTTAAAATTTGGAATATTAAAATTTAATTAAATGGGCTTTAATGTTTAATTGGGCCTTATGGGCTTGAAATTGATTTTATGGCATTTAAGGGTGATTCCTTATTTGGGCTTGGTAATTGGGTTTGACCCACATTGACCAAAGCCCAAGCCTTGATAAATCAATTGAAAGCCCATCGGACTTTAATTAAACAAACATTGGATGTTGGTTGGGCTTGGAGACCCAATTAGAATTAGATTTAGAATCTAAGTCTTTAAAAGCACATTAAAAGTGTAAACATTTAATTTGGAATTAAATAAATTGAATTAGTATTGAATACGACTTAAATTGGATTTAACGAGTAGTTCGATATAATTCGTGAATTCGTACCTTATGTACTTATTCTCAAACGAGTTGGACTCGCGCAAAATCAAACAATTGTTTGAACATTGGATGATCACTTAAACAAAGACTAATTAATTGGATTTGATTGGTTGTATAGCATGTCTTGATTGAATATATATGTATGAGTAATGTGATGAATGTATATGATCGGATGGATATTAGAAGGGAAGGGTAATTTTAGAAATTATTGTAAATTTGAATTTATAAATTGGACCTGCGTGTCCAGCCTTATCTCTTTTATCTCTTTGTATTCTCTTCTCACCTAATTCCCCTCAATGTAAATGAGGTTTCTCTTATTGTATTATGTAATTGGGTAGAAGTAGAATATTGCTAGCGGGGAGAGGAAAGGGAGTGATTTGTTCTAGGAACAAGTTGTTTTATATATCCATCCGTATATCACTATTAATTACTTTACGCGCTTTATGATGTTTTAGAAGCATGCTTAAGGGTGTATGATGATGAGACCTAACAAAGATAATAAATTGGTTGCCAATTACGCAAAAATCCCTCAATCTATATTAAGCGATTATCCTTCCATTGAATGATTCTTGTTCAAGATCCAAAATTGGCATTGGTTTGTTGGCCAAAGTCAAGACCTTTGTCAATTGAGGATGTACTTGAATCATGAGAGTTTTGTTCCACATCGGTGTCTTGTCCAAGTTGTGATTTGTTGGCCAAAGTCAAGATCACTTCTTGTCCAACGACATTGATTACGAAACTTTCCTTGTCAATGGGTCCCGCTTAACCGGAATCATTAGGTTTGTTGTGCCAAAGCCAAGGCCTAGATGATTCGGAGGATATGGTTAGGAAAATGTATTAGATACATTGGCATAAGTAAATATACATATGTTTTGGACTTGGATGTCCACCTAACCGGATCTAGGAATTGGATGGGATCCAATTGATCTTTGAGATCTACCTAGTTAAATAGCATACAATTTGTTGGCCAAAGTCAAGATTGTGTGTTATTTAACGGGATCCTAGCCCACTAGGAAATAGGATTTCCCGAGTTCTCAACAGAGGGTTAGAGACTTGATAAAAATAGTGGGAGGCTAGTATTGAATTTGCAATTTCGTTCAGATACTTAGCCTTACGCGTCTTTCAATTTATTTCGTCTATTTATTAAAATTAGTTGGACTACATTGTTATTTTTTTGTAACAGTTTGACTGTACCCATTTTATCGTTAACTAGATAGTTGGACTATCGTAGTGAGATGGCAAGCAAAGGAAATGTCCGAGACATCATCATGGGTGACAATGTCTTTAAGGGCACAAACTTCGCTGATTGGGAAATGAACCTAAGGATAGTCCTTGGGGCTGAGAGGATGCTGTACACTATACAGATACCTCTCCCGCCTAAGCCCACTGACCCACTTGAGCTGGAGTTATGGAAAACTCACAGCGATGATTGTGACACAGCTCAGGCTATTATGTTAGCTTCGATGACTCAGCACTTTCGTCGCCAGAATAGGACTTGGATCCTTATATTATGATGGCTAGACTGAGAGATCTCCACCGCACCAACAAGCGGATGGAGAGGTATGAGTTGGTGAAGAAACTCTTCCGCGCCCGAATGACTGAAGGCGCATCAGTTGAGGCCCACGGGGCTCAAATGATCGCCGATATTGATGAGTTGGCCAATATGGGAATAGTCTTGGAGGCTGAGCTGACCGTAGATTTGATCTTACAGTCACTTCCTGATACTTGGAAACAAATCATAATCAACTATAAGTTGATGGACACGGATGACTCTCTTGGAGAGCTGTTATCCATCTTGAAGGAGTCTGAAAAAGAACTCCAAAAAGGGGGCAAGCGCGAGGCGCACTATGCATCGACCTCTCAGAGGCCAAGGGCTGGGCCCAAAGCTACTGGAGGGGTGAGGAAGAAGAAACATAAGAAAAAGGGTAAAGGCAAGTTGACAAAAGCTTCTGGGAAGCCAAGGGACAAGTCTCAAGATGTCTGCCTCAACTGCGGCAAGAAGGTCACTGGAAACGTGACTGCCGAATGGGCAAGGGACACAGGGAGGATATCAAGGCAGGCAAGGCACTAGCCTCTGGTATGTTTGTTATTGAGATAAATATGACTACTTCTAGTTTTAAAAATTGGATTTTTGATTCTGGTTGTGCTGCTCATATATGTACTGATTTGCAGGATCTGCAGAATAGCAGGATGCTGGCTTCAGGGGAGATTGATCTACGAGTCGGAAACGAAACTCCAGTTGCTGTTTTGGCTGTAGGGACTTTTGTTTTGGAATTGCCCTCGGGGCATGTGCTTAAACTTTTGAACTGTTATTATATACCTAGTTTGACTAGGAATATCATATCTGTATCTTTGTTAACCCAGCATGGGTACACTTTTGTATTTAGAAACACTGGGTGTTATTTATATAAAAATGATGCAGAAATTTGCACTGCTGTTGCAAATAATGGCCTTTATATTTTGAATATAAATGAATCTCCTAAACATAAAATAACAAACAAAAGGCTCAAAAGGAGTAATCTAAAAGATGAAGCTTACATGTGGCATTGTCGTCTAGGACACATTAACAAGACTCGCATATCCACACTTTCGAAGAGTGGGTACTTGGACGGATTTGATCTTAATTCATATGATGTCTGCGAATCTTGTCTTTTAGGCAAAATGCCTAAATCACCTTTTAGTGGTAAAGGTGAACGTGCCACAGAACTGTTAGCCCTCGTTCATAGCGACGTATGTGGGCCCATGTCTAGCCAGGCTAGAGGTGGATATCATTACTTCGTAACCTTTACGGATGATGCATCTCGTTATGGTTATGTGTATCTAATGAGACACAAGTCGGAAACTTTTGAGAAATTCAAAGAGTTTCGACACGAAGTAGAAAAACAAACAGGCAAGAGTATTAAGACATGCGGTCGGACCGTGGTGGCGAATACTTAAGTTATGAGTTTCAAGATTACTTGAAAGAAAATGGTATTCTTTCACAGTGGACTCCTCCTGGAACACCGCAATTAAACGGTGTGTCTGAACGGAGAAACCGTACCTTGTTAGACATGGTAAGGTCGATGATGAGTCGCACTGAGCTACCTATATCCTTCTGGGGATACGCATTAAACAGTGCAATACTTATTTTGAATAAGGTTCCGTCAAAGTCTGTTGAACAGACTCCATATGAGATATGGACAGGGAGGAAACCAGGTTTCTCTTTCCTGAAGATTTGGGGATGCTGGGCATATGTTAAACGTTTGGAAGGTACCAAACTAGAACCCAAATCAGATAAATGCCTTTTCGTGGGATATCCTAAGGAAACCAAAGGATATTACTTCTATCACCCACAAGAGAACAAAGTATTTGTTGCTCTACATGCATTTTTCCTTGAGAAGGAATTCCTAGATGCAGTGGTAAGTGGGAGGAAAGTGGAGCTCGATGAAAATCGTAGTGATACTGTTCCTGGCAATGAATCAACGACGGAACATAAACAGACCATCCAGGATGAGTCTGTACCACAATCTTCATATACACAAGGACCGCGTAGGTCGGAGAGAGTCAGGACGGTACCTGAGAGGTATGGGTTCCTGATCTCGCCTCATGTAGATATTAATCTTATTGAGGATAATGAACCGACTACGTATGAGGAAGCAATACAGAATATTGATTCCGCTTTATGGCAAGAAGCCATGAAGTCCGAGATGGATTCCATGTACGCCAACCAAGTTTGGACACTGGTTGATGCACCAGAAGGCGTAATGCCTATTGGATGCAGATGGATCTTCAAGAAGAAGACCGACATGGATGGCAACGTGCAAACGTACAAAGCAAGGCTTGTAGCAAAGGGGTATCGTCAACAATATGGTATTGATTATGACGAAACTTTCTCACCCGTTGCCATGATTAAATCCATTCGGATAATGCTTGCAATAGCTGCATATTTCGATTACGAGATATGGCAGATGGACGTTAAAACGCTTTCCTTAACGGAAACTTTTGGAGGATGTTTATATGCAACACCTGACGGTTTTATCGTACCTAGACTTGCAAACAAGGTTTGTAAGTTAAATCGATCCATTTATGGATTGAAGCAAGCATCACGGTCATGGAATCAGCGTTTTGATGAGATCATAAAAGAATATGATTTCGTACAAAACGATGATGACCCTTGTGTATACAAGAAGGTTAGTGGGAGAGCACTGACTTTTATTGTCCTTTATGTCGACGACGTATTGCTTATAGGCAATGACATTCCCATGCTAACGTCGGTGAAAGCTTGGCTTTCATTAAAATTCTCCATGAAAGATCTGGGAGAAGCAGCCTTTATTCTGGGAATAAAGATCTACCGGGATAGATCTAGAAAGCTGCTTGGACTCTCCCAGAGTACATATATTGACAAAGTGTTGAAGCGATTCAACATGGATCAATCCAAGAAGGGATTGATGCCAATGTCGCGTGGTATCCTTCTGTCTAAAGACATGTGTCCTAAAACTAAAGAAGAGAGAGATAACATGAGTCGGATACCGTTCGCCTCGGCAGTCGGATCGATCATGTATGCCATGATATGTACGCGACCTGATGTGTCATATGCTTTGAGCATGTGCAGTCGCTATCAGGCCGATCCAGGTGAAGGTCACTGGATGGCAGTTAAAATATCCTTAAGTATCTTAGACGAACTAAGGATGCTTTCTTAATTTATGGAGGTGGAGAACTTGAGGTGTCTGGGTACACCGATGCAAGTTTCCAAACCGACAAGGACGACTTCAAGTCGCAATCAGGGTACATTTTTTGTTTGAATAACGGAGCAGTGAGCTGGAAATCTTCCAAGCAAGATACTGTTGCCGATTCAACAACAGAAGCGGAGTATATTGCTGCGTCAGAAGCAGCAAAGGAGGCAGTTTGGATCCGAAAATTCCTAATCGGATTAGGAGTAGTTCCGTTAGCAGCTGAGCCCGTGCCATTGTATTGTGACAATAACGGGGCTATAGCACAAGCTAAGGAACCAAGGTCTCATCAACGATCCAAGCATGTTCTTCGGCGTTACCATCTGATTCGGGAGATTATACATCGTGGCGATGTAAAAGTCGAGAAGGTCGCATCGGATGACAACATTGCAGATCCGCTGACGAAGGCTGTTCTTCAGCATGTGTTTGAACGACATATACATAGTTCAGGTATTAGATGCTTGAGTGACTGGCTATAGGCCAAGTGGGAGATTGTTAGACATTATGACCCATAGCGTCACTGTTTTGTAAATGATATTGTATTATTGTACAAAATGAACTATGTGATAATGAAATTGCCTTTTTCCGTTTTGTAAAATTATTTACTTTGATATATAAATGGCAAAAGTCCATATGATTAGTTCCGTATTGAGATGATATGAGACAGTATCAATATAAAAGGTTTAATCATTAAATATCCCTAGTCGGAGTATTATCGAGATCGGACATCGATAATGCGGAATAGACTAGTATTGCACTTGTGCGAGTTGTGATGGCACAACGGCATAGTTCTCATATATTTAAGTATTGGATACTTATGCAAGTGCGATAGGAGGTTGTGTTTTGCCGATGGTACGGAAAACAGCTTCGCTCTGGACAGACCCCGCGGAATCCCATTGGTAGTATGTCTGCGTGTCTATGGGAGGCCGCATCAGGGTAGGTGTATATGGTCTTAACCTGAGACTTGCATCGCTAGTACTTGCGACAATCGGTAAACTTTGGTTTTGGTGGTTCGGGGCTTTAACCGGTTCTGTGTACGCCTCTTCTGGGTTTATCGGGAATCGTAGTGTACTGGATGTGATGTCAAGATGGAAGTATCACTTCAGACATATGGAGATGATGATCACGCAGGATACAGAACTAGTACTCTATAAAAGGTTGCAACCGTCGGGACAATATGACCAGGTCAGGATTGTCCGATTTAAAGAGACTAGTTGTTTGATGTCCGATATATGTTTCGTACGGGGCAGACACATTTCCAGCCCCAGGCCTAACATGTGATCGTCCGATACTGGATCGATGTACGCGATACTACGGTATACTACGCTTGATAAAGATCTAATATTCCAGTAAGAATATTTCTGGAGAATTGGGTAGGCATGGCGCTTTGCTAGAAGCCAACCTTGTCTTGTAAATCGGTAAAAACGTAGTACGAGGTACGTACGTGTTTGGATTATCCACGACCGTATTTACTGCCAACATATCTGGAGATCTCTTGGGTCGCTTCCTGAAGATTCAACTATGATGTTTGATTCGAACTTTATTATCTTGGATTAATTACGGAGAAACTTTATCTTGGATAAAATGCCTTATTAGGAGAGAGAACGATTAATTTGGAATTAATCGATAAAATAATATATTCGATATATTATTAAACGAAATTAGATTTCGACGCGGAATTAAAATCGGATTTTAATTCGGGCAAACGAATTAATTTAGAATTAATTCGTTAGCGATGTGAATAGTAATTTCGCTAGGCGTAATTATTTAATTCACGTCGCGACGGAAATGCGTTAATTCGGAATTAGCGAAACCGAGCCCGAAAGTGTTTGCGGACACATTCGTATTTTGAAACGAGTGGGATCCGCAAATCACATCGCGAATCTCATTACTTGACACGACTAGTTGATAGATGTATCTAGACACCTTTATGGGATGATACATTGTCTCTATTCTCAATGCAAGTAAGTGATGCCATTTAATGAATTTTTTGAGGGAAAAACCTTTCACGGTTTTTGAAGGGTCTTTTAATCAAAATTCATTTTGGTAAATGATATCTCATCATTCTTTCTTTTTCTTTTTCTTTCTTTCTCACGGTTTTTGAAGAGTTTTATGATTTACCAAAATATTTTGGTAATTGTTAATCTCTTCATTATTCACGGTTTTAGAAACCAAGTAGAGAAAAACAGAAAAGTTTCTCTCCCTCTCCTTCTCCTTGCTCACGCCGTGAGCTTCACACAAGGGCAGAAAATTGTTTTCATCTTCTCCATTTTTGCTAGCACAATAAGGGATCAAAGGAGGTGATAGGGAAACAACCTTGGAGCTTGGAATACAAGAAGACTTGAAGCTTCTCTCACTCTTGCTCTTGGCCGAAACTTCCACCTTGAAGACTCAAGGATTCTCTTCATCATTTTCGTCACAAAGCTTAGTAAGTATGATTCCGCCATGCTTCAAGCTTTGCATGTATGAAATATGTATTTCTATGGCTTATTCTTTCTTTGGGACTAATTATAGAAACCAACATCTTCTAGTTCCTTCATCAACTCAATGTTGTTCTTGCACCTTACACAGATGTTCTTCTGGTCCATTCGTTCTACAGGCTCCTTGATCATTTCCAGTACGCTCGGGCGGGGCGGCGGTGTTGTCTTTCGTCCAGCACCACCTTTATCTTTGGCCGACTCAAACTCGTAAGGTCTGGACTAATCATATCTAACTCCGCCGACTTTGGGAAAGGGTTGCTGTCTACTGCCATTTTCTTCTCGAACGTAATTCGTCCGGACTCTATGGCATCCTGCAAGACATTACGAAAAACAAGGCATTGGTTAGTCGCATGAGACCATGCGTTGTCCATTTACAATATTTTTTATTGCCGATTTGCTCGGCTGTTGGCAACGTGTGTCTGTCGCTCAAGCTAATTTGCCTGTCTTTGTACAATTGGTCGAATATAGCGTCAACTTTAGTAATGTCGAAGGCAAATTTCCTCCCCTTTTTATCATTTGCCTCACTGGTTTGGGGTTCCGCCCACGTCTTACAAACGTAAGGCTTCCTGTAGGACACAGAACTGACGACGCATGCTGTTCTGGGCTCGCGGCCCGGTTGGGAGTACGGAGTAGCCCGCGAGGGACTAAACCGGAGAATAATGGAGTCGCCACCCGGTGTGAACCGGGAAATGATTTAAGGCCGCACTCACCCCTCGCAAGGGAAGACCTCAAACCGTTGGGTTTAGAATGGTCCCTTACTTATGTCGTTTGTAATGAATGGATTTGTGCAATATTAACCAAGTTACTCAACATACATATTGATCAAAGTAGTCTAAATTCTTATAAGCCTAAATCTAGGTTTGCATGCTTCAAAGATAAGCCAGGAAAGCGGTAAACATAACTCATGAATATTAAATTAATACATGCGGAACAAACATATGGCCAAGGAATTTGGCCGTTCTCAATGTTGGACCTCGCATACTCAGTTGAACGTATTCCACGTCAACCGAGCACGCCGTGTCCGGGACAACAAAATAAAATATAATAAATAGTGCCCTCAGGTCTTACTTTTTTAGTCGCTTTCCGGGAGTGCGTTCCACGGTGCCGGAAGGGTTATCGTTCCCACTGTTTTCACTGGTCCGCTGTTTCCACTGTTTTGTCCATTTTCAACGGGTCCGCTGTTTTTACTGTTTTTCTCCGTTTTCTCACTGTTTTAACTTAAATCTTCAGGCTCTCTCTCGGGTTATTTGGCCACTGTTTTGAATGGGTGTTTTCACGTGTGCATGGGCTGTAGAGATGAGGTATGAAGGAGCTGTCCGTGCGTGAACTGCAGGGGATAAAATGGAGGCCTTATGCGTGAGCTGCTGGCAAGTTTGTGGCTGATTTTCGTGGGGAATTCAGGGCAGATTGCGTTAGGTTCATGGCGTGCATGGAGTGTGTTTGCGAGTGTTTAAGGTGCTGCAAGTTTGGCTAATTAGTGGACAGCAGTGGAGGCAGTTTCAGGGCTTCAAAATGGCATGAAATGGGCTGTTATTATGGGACTGCAGTGGCGTGGATAACTGCAGTGAGTCAGTGGCTTGTGGTTGAGTGAAAATGCAAGGCAAGGCTGTATGAAGGGTCTCTTTTGGCGTGAATGGCTAAGGGTTGTTGTAGAGGTTCATGCGCGTGTGTCTTTTCCTCCTTTGTGCGTGAATGATGCGTTGAATATGAGAGAGGCATTAAGGTTTGGGAGTTTGGGCGTGAAGATGGCTAGGTCCTGAAGGGCGTGAACTGTCCAAAATGGTGCATGTGTGTCGCCGAGTAGGGGTAGTCAGTATGTGGCATGAGTTGGTGAAGGGCTCGGCTGTTGGCGTGGTGAACTTGCAGTGAGGTGAAGGGGGCTGATGGTAAATTTTGAAACGGAGATTTGACGAGCAAACCCGAAGCTAAATAAGCGAACCAAATCCAACAAAATGTCAATTCTTGACCCTTCCCTTCCGACTACCGCTTTCCGCGACTTCCGCAACTAAAAAGGTAGTGCCTCCATTCGAGGCTCATCATCGGGACTTACATGCAAAAATGCAGTGCCTACACTTCCCTTTCACCAATTCGGCCAAACATAAATCGGCCGAGTCGGCGTCCACTTCGCCCATCTCATAGTCAATGTTTCTATAATATGTCCATTTGCTCAAATTTTTCACCTGCTCTTCTTCTCGTAATAATCGCTCATAGCGCACCACACTGGTGGTGAGTTAGGGCAGGTCCCAAAATTCACGATCCTGGAACTTCTTTTTCAGGTCGAGATTCAGGCACCCTTGGGCGATTCTTACAATTCCTTTTCGGGCAAAGGCACGTAACATCGGCCTCGGGCTATTTTAAATCGTTGTAGAAACGTCTCGGCCCATTCCCCTGGCAATTGCCTTAAATTTGCCAAATCAGCTAGGGCTACTTCAGATTCGGCCTTATAAAATTGCGCATGGAACAATTGCTCCATCTGTTGCCAACTTTCTACTGAATTGGCTGGTAAACTAACATACCAGGAGAAGGCCACTCCTGACAATGAGCCATGAAACAACCTTAGTTTGTGGAAGTCGTTGACTTCCCCGCACTGAAGGGTGAAGCGCCCTACGTGTTCCATAGTGGAAACTTCCCCAGACCCCGTAAAGAGGGTAAATTCCGGTATCTTGTAATTTATCGGCCAAGGATAAGCCACATCAACCCAATCAGGGTAAGGCTTCCGATATCTTGGCCGAATTGGTCGTATGCCTAGACCGAACTGGTTTTGTAGGATTTCGGTCATTTGCTCCCTTAGTATGTCGCTGCCATTAAATGGCATAGCCATGGGCGGCGGTTGCGGCCCTCTCAAAAGTGGGACATAATCGTGATTCTGTCCTTGAGAAGTTTGGGCGCCCTGAGGCATCACAATTTCATGCTGAACCATATTTGGCCCTTGATGGATGTTAGGCCCCAACTGTGGTCTATTCCCTCCAGGGCTTGCTCCTCCCCTGAGAACCATAGGGATATTGGCCACTTGTGGAGGGACACTACTGGGACAGCCTCCTGACCGCTTGTTGCAGGGAGAGGCGTTGATGTGATCCTAGCTGCACCTGGTTCGGTCCAGACCACAGTCGATCCAATCCATGTACCAGTTGGACCAATTACAAGACACAGGGCTCAGAAGATCAAGGACGCTATGGCAGGCCTGGCCCAACGCCATGTAGCTGAATTGAACAAGCATGTTCGAGACCTATTGGACTTCAAGGACGGGGGTTCAAGAGTTATACACTTGACCCAAGTCATCAGGGAGCAACATGAATCGTTTTCAGTTATTTAGGCATTTTTATTAATTATTTGCATGTATGGAACCAACGGGGATTACCGTTTTTATTTATTATTTGGGGTTAGTTTATTTTATTTAGTTATGGGTTCAACATGGGCTAGAAATTAGGATTTATGGGCTTTTAGTTGGTAATGGGTAGTTTAGGGCTATATTAGTCTTTTAGCTCTATTAGGGTTTGAGTATGTTGCTATTTAAACTCAAAAACACCTCTTAATGAAGGCCCCTAATTTTTGTGCGTGAATAGTACTTTTTTTCTTGAGATTGAGAAATTTTATCATCGTTCAGTGATTGAACAAAGACTTATCAAAGGGTTGGCATCTTTTGTGGCGTCCTATTTGCTGGCAAAATTCATCTGAGGCTATCTCCAAGGGTTTTCAAGGACAGGTTCTTTGGGGGTCTACGGGATCTTGGATCGGATTTCGTCTGTTTCGTATCCTGTTTCGTATCAGGCGTAGTCCACGGCAGTGTTGTTCCGCCGTTCACACATTTGGCCATTAATTCATTCATTGAGTTCAGGTGTTTGGCCATATTTTCGTAATGTGAATTGCTAGTCGATACAAATTTATCTATAACGTGCGCATTTTAGAGTCTGACCTGTTCGAAAACATCCTGCGTGAATTCGCCAAACAGTGCGCGAATCGCATTAGGGCTAAATTCCCTCATAGATTCGTACCGGCTGGCATCTGCTAGACCCTCAAACTGACCTACTATGGCTGGAACGCTGGGCTGGTTGGTTTGCTCCAGTCCACCTTCCTCCGCGGTTGAGCCAGTCTGAGCGTTTCTTTTCGGAGGCATCTCCACTTTGTTACACCAAGTCTCCCACTGTGGTCACCAAAAACTGTTTGCGCAGGTTTTACGCGTGCAGGAAAAAAAGCGTGTAAGGTTCAAACCTCCTGAGACAAAGTCCCAGCAATGGGTGTATTGAATCGAATGAATAAGCCTCCAAGGGGCACAAACACACAATTACAGTCCTATGGTATAAGCTAAGAAATAAAAAGATAAAATATGCTCGAATGAGTCTTCATTTTTTCTTGTTCTTTTCTTCTCCTGGTGTAAGCGAATTTTATAGTGTCGCTCCTTAACTGCTCAGGGCAGTTCCAATGTTTCCCGGCGATTCTTGAGGCGTGCTGGTAACTGCTGAGCCACGTACCCCAACTGCCTGATTGTGGAGGGAGATCCGCCTAACCGTTGTGATCGTGGGGATAACCGCATCACACGTCTTCGTCCTGACTACTCGCTCGATCGTCCTAAGTCTTTTGTCGCTCTTCGCTTCGTCATCCTTCTTCCTTTCGCGCTCCCTTTCGTCTTAGGACGATTTCGTCTTGTGGGAATTTTATTTGTCAACAATAATTTAAAATTATTCGAATTGAATTTGTATTATCATTTAATTGTATGCTGTGTGTTATTTTATTATTATTACTACTAGTGTTACATTATCCCTTTAATTTTAAATTTGATCTTATTTTTTTTAATATACTCCAATTTAATCAATTAATGTTATTCTAAAAATATTCATAATTTAATGGAAATATTTTAATTTGTCTAATTTTTATTTTATTGTCAAAATATTTTGATTATATTTAATTTTAAATTCGATCATAATTTTTTTAATATACTCCAATTAATCAATTATTGTTCTTCTAATAATAATTTACAATTTAATGGAAATATTATAATTTTCAATTTTATTTTATTTTATTTTCAAAATATTTTGATTATTTTTTTTAAGTTTTAAGTTTTAAGTTGACAAGTTATTTAAATTTAAATATACATATTATAAAAAAAATAAAATAAAAAAATAAAAAAATCAGTTAGTTAATGTTCTAAGTGATATTCCATTTTGACATGTGGCCAAATTTGAAGATTTGGAGTTTTTTATGGTTGTTTATAAATTTACAAATATTTATGATATGAAATTTATTTTGAAATTAGATGATGGTTGTTTACAATATAAAATATATAGTTCTGCCAAAACATCTACCGTATGAGATCGAAAGTCTATTCTCTCACTAATATTTAAGATATGCTTATCCATATATTCATATTTCCACATTTTATGGATAACAAGATTTTTTAAGTTGAAGCCTCAAAATTCATTTATATGAGTAGCAGGGCCGGTCTTGAGCTAAGGCAGGCGCCGCCCCTCAATTTTTTTGTTATACCTATTAAATAACTAATGGATTCGAAATTTGTATATTATCATATTATACTACGCTTAAAGATCTCGAAATTTTTATGTTATAATATTATATTATAATTAAGGGACTCAAAATATAAAAATAATTTTAAGTCCCGAAAATGCCAGGGCTGGCCTCCCGAGTAGAAACTGAAGTGACTAGATTGGAGTTAAAATGGAGAAAGGAAATCATGATTCCATATGGGTTATGATTTTTTATGCCTCCTCATTCCTCAATAGTACTTCACATTAATATGGACCCAAAAACCTTTCATGGGATTCTTTCTTACTATTGGGTTCTTTGGCCCATCCTAAAATTGGATTTACATTCAGAATTATAATATACCCTTCATGTTTAAAACAATATGAAAGAAAAACAAAATGTGCTTATTGACTGGCAAAACACATATCATAAACTTTTGTGTCGAGATAAATGTCATTTTATATAGATTATAAATTTAAAAGTTCAGACGCAATACAAATTATTTTGAGTTGCTAAAATCAACTTAGTGATCTCCCAAAAAGATATGGGCATCTTGACTTCATCCAAATTTAGGGAAAAAAAAAAAATCAAAATCATGAGAAATCGGTGAAATTTATCCCTTAATTTATATAATTTTTTTTTAATGACTGTGCTCTGGCATGCTTCATAATACAATATACTTAATATATATGTTGAAAGTCAAAATGATACTATCCTATAATAAAATTGCTTACTAAATCAAAAAACAATTGGTCAACTAGATTACTTCTATTGGCTCAAATCCTAACGATATTGTCAAATAAATACAAAGTAAAGCAATTCTTTCAAGCTATAAGAATTTCATTCAACCCTTGCCCATCATGAGTTTTAATTAATATAATTGGATAATTCAATCTTGATTAAGTTGTGCCTTGCAAGGAATCTCTGTGTAAATTAATATTGAATGAATTTTTGAAATTTTTATGCAGTCGGATTTGACCATGAATAAATTATTTTTCATTTTATATGGTACAAATTAGTTTAATAATTAAGTGATTTTTTATTATCCTACATTCTTCCAATTTTGTATATATTTTACAACATCATAGTAATTAAGGGTTTTTTATTTTTTTGGTGGAGAGTCCGAATTTCATTCTTTATCGGTTTTATTCCGATTTTAGCAAGAAAAAAACACAAAAACACTATATAAGTATATACTCATATATCGAAGGTATCTTTGTACCAAATGTGAGTTAAAAGCCATGTTTTCATAACCGGACCGGCTGATTCGACCAATTGAATCGAGAACTGACCATAAATATGGTCCGGTCAAATGTAAAAAATAGTTCTGACAAAAAACGTTCATAATCGATAAAAATCATAATAATATAATTGTTACTAATTAAATACAAAATTATTAATTATTACTTAACATTTAGTCGATAAAAATATTTCTACTAAACAAGTTTTACTTTTTTTCTAATTTCAAAATTATTATTTTTTAAAAATGATATCAAACACATTCTTAAATTATGAAAATAAATTTAAAAATAGTATTTCTACTCTTATACTTGTTTCTTAAAAAGAATCATTAAAAAACAACAACGAACGTACACTAAGCTTCTAAGGAACAAATGTAACAAAAACCTAGATATAAAGCAATGAGATTCACATCAATTTGTGCTATATAATTATTTACTCATCGACTAACATTGGATTTTGATTTGATGATTTGGTCACAATACCATTCAAATAAATAAATAAATAAATAACCAATTATTGGCAAACAAGTTATATATATAATCACCAACCATCAAGAAAATGACTTTCCTTATAAATTAACATTTGAAATCAATAAAGTTTATCCATCAAGTGGTATCCCACAAACACATAAACAAAAAGTGTTAAATGATTTATACTTTCATTCTACTTCCTACACATCATTTGGTGGTAGATTTATTTATGCTTCAAGTCAAAAATAAGCTAAGCTATGATTTTGAGTAATTTGAAGGTCTAACTTGATAATTCCTTTTTATATTGCATCTTTTTTATAATTTAAAGTTTGGTGTGCTTCATAATGCTTGCTAGCTATATGCATAAGGTGTCCAATTTAATGAAATTACCATTTTACATTTGAGTTTTACTATAGACATCTATGGTGCGTTCACGTACTCGTAATCGGAATAAGATATAATCAGAATGAAATGGAATCGGAATGAGCTGGAATCGGAATGGTAAATCGGAATCAGAATAAGTTGTTTACTTAACTGTAGGAATTGGAATCAGAATGAAGCAGTATTACCATTGATGTGTTTGCTTTGTCCAGTAATCGGAATGAATTGTTAAAAAGTTACAAAAATACTCTTAGTTATAATTATATATTAATTATTATTATTAATTATTATTAATTTTTGATGTATTAAATTACTCAATGTTAAATTATTCTTTTATTAAAATATTTAAATATTAAATATTATTTTATTATTAATTATTGATTAATAGTTTTTATTTATTATTTAAGTATTAATTAATTATTAATGTATTAAATTACTAAATATTAAATTATTCTTTTATTAAATTATTCTTTTATTAAAATGTTAAATATTATTTTATTATTAATTATATTTATTATTTATAAATTAAGTATTAATTAAGTTTTACTTTATTAATTAATTATTAATGTATTAAATTACTAAATACTAATATATTCTTTTATTAATTATTATTTTATTAAAATAGTAAATATTATTTTTTATTAATTATTGATTAATTATTATTATTAATACATTTTATTTATTATTTATAAATTAATATTAATTAATTATCTTAGAGATAATATTGTAATTTCTCATCAATAATGAGAATATGAATCTCATTCTCATGAGGTGGTGGGAATGAGATTTACATTCCTCATTCTCAAATTTGTGGGCCCCACTACCATTCACATTTCTATTTTCAATTAATTTTATAAGGTAAACAATTTTATTGGAAATGATTCTCATTCCTCCATTTACATTACCCTTAAGTAAACACACCAAACTAATGATTTAATCAATATAAATTTAATTTGCTCCCATCTTTTAGATTTAGAGTGTGAAATTGAAGCTACAAATGCTAACATTGTATTATAATTAAGGAGACGATATTATTTAATTTTAAAAAAAAGTACGGACATTCATATTTTGTAACTCTCGAGCAATTAATTTATTAAAGAACCTATCCGGTTGAAGAATAATTATTCAGTGTAGTGTAATTATTGTATGAGTGAAGTGGTATCATTAATCAATCATATGAAGTTATATTAAATATAATTATCATTTTTTTTAATTATTTTTTACTATTTTAACACGTATGACAATATATTATTTGAATGACATGATATCACCATTACATAATAAAAAATTTTCAAGATAAATTATGAACATATAAATTTTATAGCAAAGAATACCCTAGCTAAAACAAAACTTAAATACACACTCATTTTTCACTAAAACATCGTGAACTTTAGTTGATGAACAGTAATGGAAAAAAAAAAAAAGTAATAAAAAGTAAGATCACAGAAATTATAAATAAATAAAAAGTTTAAAATTGTCTAAATTGAGAATCAATCTCCCCACACGAGCACATAATCTCGTGCATGCATGTTGCCTGCGTGCGAACCACCACTTCAAGCAATATTAATTTTAAAAAATTGAAGTTAACACAACTTAGATTTAGTACCTAATTATTCTTTTAATTACAAAAAGTTTAAAGCAATAATTGTAAAAGCGAAATGGCTGTTCTATAATCTGAATAATCAGTTTATTATTTGGATTTTTCTTTAAATACATAATAAGTTAATTAATTATTAAATTATATCCTAGTGGGCTTGAAGAGTTTGTCAACTTAATTAATTTTAATTTTTATACTATACGTACAGTCTGGAACCTGAACTAAAAGCATTTATATAGATTATAATTGAGGGATTAAAATATGCCCTATCTAGTGTATAAAGTTTCCGCTATAAACGGGATTTAGAGATGTCTTAATGTAAATAATTTTACCTTTATTTTTCAAAAAACTAACGTTTTCAGAAATCAAATTCGTGACCAAATGAATAACAAATTAACCTGTGGCTAAGCTTATAATTGGAGGATTAAAATGTTAATACTTAGTTATTTAGCATGCCCATGATTTTGTGGCCACGTATCACTTTATAATATCATAATCATGGATAATTAATAATGCTGGAGTCCAACCTTAGAGAGCCTAAAGTAAAAATAATTTATGGTGGGTTTACGTACTTATAATCAAAATGAGATAAAATCAGAATGGACTGGAATGAGAATGGTAATACGGAATCAGAATAAATTATTTACTTAACTATATAAATAGTAATCGGAATGAACTCTTGTTTAGCAATAATTGATTTGGCCATTTGGTGTCAGTAATAATTTATGGACTTTTTCTTCTTTTTTTTTAATTGTTAAATGGTAGTTACAATAATTAGATGATTATATACATTAAATTGACCATTTTCAATTAAAATTGTACGTTAATGTTTATCAAAATTGTTAGCACCTTTTTTATTGGCATGTGTCCGTGACAAAACAAGTTCAATTGAGTTGTAATCTTTCATGAAGATCTTTGTGCAATTGGACTGATTTCTGGCTGCTGTGCATCAGACATGCGTTCGTGGTGCGTTCGTTGCAGTGTTCGAACGATTGGCGTTAGTGCTGCGTTCGTTTGTGGGTTCGAACCTGTGGCGTTAGTGGCACGTTCTTTATTGGGTTCGAACGGGAGCATTCCAGAGAGCAAACGTTCGAGTCACGTTCTTGTGGGGTTCGAAAGGGAGCATTCCAGAGAGCTCACGTTCGTTGTGCGTTCGATTGACGTTCGAACGAGTCTTCACAGAAAGGGCGCGTTCGTGTAGCGTTCTAGTAAGCGTTCGAACGCGACTGCGATCTGAACGCGTTTTTGGCCTGCAAAACCCTAGGTTTTCACCCTACCTATAAATATAACCCTTAGCCGCCATTCTCATAGTTGAAGCAAATATTTCTTGAGCCTAAATCCCTCAAAGCTTTCAACCTTATTTTGATTCCACCATTGAAGACTTTCTATGTTCTTATCTTCTTCATTAATGGTGAAATCCATTCTTTGTTAAACCTTCAACACAACTTAACCCAAATTCCCTAATCCTTTAGAGTTCTTTAGGAGGAAGTTTGGTAGTCGGAGTTTCGGCGTCATTGGTGATATAATCTACTCAGAGACTTCAGAGGTTCTGAAGAAAACCGTGGGTCGCGGGCTTGAGGAGTTGCCTTGAGTTCTTGCAGTATAGAGGTACTTGAGTCGGTGGAGTTGCCACCATAGGTCTTGACCATCGCTGTAAGTTTTTCTCAATATAGTGGATTCGGGTGGTAGCCTATACCCGGAGTGGTTTTTTACTCGGATGAGTTTTCCACTTCGTCACCAAAATCATTGTGTTGAATTTTGTGTGGTTTGATTATTTTTGCTGCTTTAATTATTGTTATTGTTTTTACATTTGCAGCTTATTATTTTAGTTGGTTGATTTGTTAAATTGCCTGTTGCAATTCCATAGTAGCAGTAACAGGACTTGTCCTGCTTATTGTCTGTAATTCCGCATAGGGTCAGAACTTAGGATACCCCGAATTTTCAATTGGTATCAGAGCCTGAACTCGATCCTTGACCCATTAGCTATGGAACATAGTCAACCCTTAAATTGTGATACCCTCACATATCGTGATTTGGCCTTGTTTACAAATAAGTTTAAGAAATTTCTTAAACCTAAGAAGAGTGGCCATAACAGTGATATGTATATGAAGAATAAGCCTAGAGAGAGTAGGCATAGCAGGAGAGAGTCTAGAGGGGATAAGGATAATAGATCCCGTGGCGTCCAGTGCCATGAATGTGAAGGATATGGGCACGTTAGATCCGAGTGTCCCACATATCTTAGGGCTAAAGGCAAAAAGCCATGACAGCATCCCTTAGTGATTCTGAAGGTGATGACTCTCCTAAAGGCAATTATATTGCTTTTACTGCTAGTGTGACTGATGTGAGAGAGAATATAGCCAATGATGTAGATTCTGATATTTCTCTTGATGAGTCTGTTGATGAGGAAAGTCTTCAAGTAGCTTATGTTGAACTGTTTAATGAGAGTTTAGCTATTAAGAAGACTAATTTAGAGGTCAATAAAAGGCTGAAACTAGTTGAGTTAGAAAAGAATGAAGCTCAAGCTAAATTTGAGCAAAGCCTTTTGATTGTTGATGACCTAGAGGAGAGGAACAGAGGCCTAATTAATAGGGTCCAAATATTAGAAACTGAACTTGAAGATACTAGAACCCAGTTGTCTGTATTTTCTAGTGGAAATAAGAAAGTGGATCGTATGTTAGGTATTAATTTTGAGCCTAACTGTGATAAGGCGTCTTCTTCCAAAGCTGTGCCTGTAGCAGCTAAACGTGACTTAGGTAAGAAACCTGTTGAGTGTAGTCATGCTTTTCCTCCTGTTATTCCTCGTCCTGTTTCCCAACCTCAATCTAGAGGTATTGTGGGTAAATCTCGCTCTCATCCGAGGTTTGTGCTTGTGTGCCATCATTGTGGCAAGGCCGGACACATTAGGCCTAAGTGCTTCATGCTTCACAAGCAAAAGAAGAGGCCTAAAAAGGTGTCACCTAGATTTGACTCTTCAAATCTAGCTTCTCAAGTTTCTGCACTAACAAAACAAACAAAATTTCTTAGTGAGAAACTTAATTTGTTGACTAGGAATTCTCAAGTGGATGAGGTTCCTAGAAAGGTTTGGGTGAAGAAGCAAGATGAATTCCCATCTTCTTCTGCGTGTCCTGATGGACATTATGAGAGTACACTTCGGTGTAACTCTGCTTGAAAGATGCATTTTATTTTCCCATTGCATGTGTGTGTGCGTGTGTTTTATGTTCTTACACGTTTGTTTTATTTTCACAGCATATGGGTGTGTGTGTGTGTCTTGTTTTTGTTATATGTCCCTTGGTATATAGGATGGAAACCCGGACATAAATTTCATAGCCGATTCCGAATGGACGGTAGTATGATCTGCACTCGGGATACAACTCCACGTACCATTGGATGTTTTACAAGCTGTTTTGTGTCTTTATTTTTTTTGTTTTGTGCTTTAAATCTGAAAAATCAAAAAAAAAACAATTATATATTTTGAAAAAGACCAAAAATATTTTTATGGCTTGTTAGAGCATGAAAAGCTTATGCATGTGATCCTGGTATGTAGGATATATGATTATGCATGTAGGATATGCTTTTATTTTTCTTGATGCTCTATATACATGAGTGTGTGTGATAAAAACCTTTGGTATATTTTGTGCTTGCACATTCACATACACGTTTTTATTTTGTCAAGGTTTGGTCGCATGTATGAGTTTTTGGAATGGCAATCTAATCTCTTCCATGCTTTGTTTGCTTAATAGTGTGACCTTTGACTAGATGACCTTGCTATCCCCTTGTAAAAGTAAAAAGAAATATATTTTTAAAAAAAAAATGAAAATGAGACTCAAGTGCAAAAGAGCCAAAATGGCCAAATTCAAAAGATAAGGGCAAAAACCCTTCACTCGAAAGAGTTATTAAATATGAGCTCATGATATTTCTGGGGTGAATAATATAGCATGCAACCAATGTTGCTTATTTTCAGGTCCTAGTGGTGTTGGGTTTGAACACATATTTTGTGGACTTGGTATGTTTAGAGATGGATTTCTTTGGCTGTGTCCAGCTCATAAAATAAGGTCTTAAGCCTTGATTTGTTGTGCACTTTATTTTCCACGCAAGTGCCTTATATGCTTTGGTGTTTATGTCATATGCATAAGTGTTATATTTAGCCACTTTTAAAATGATGCATATTGTTTCATGTCATAAACATCTGAATACTGACTGGGTATCATTGTATCAGCTTGAAATGCTGTTTCAGTCAGTTTTTGACAGGATTTTTATTTATCTCAGTATGTGCCTGTGTGTGCTTCATGTTATTGCATACCTTTTTTTTTCTTTTCTGTGCACCTTTCTGAGTTTTGGTTTGCTTCCCGTGTTTTATTTTGCTAACTTTATGTGCCTGTTAGTGAGGGGGAGTAATTCCTGTTTGTTTATGCTCTTGCATGTGTTGTCTCCTGTTCTCCTGTTATTTTTCCTGTTTCTTTTTATCCTTTTTCATTTCGTGACAAAAAGGGGGAGAGTAATATATTAAGGGGGAGAGCCTTAATATATAGGAGAGAGTCGTAGAATATCCTTTAGATATCTCCGTTTTAAGGGGAGTTAAGATTAAGAGGGAGAGGGATTTCTACTTGTCCATGCATGAGATTTTTACCTGCTTTATGTTTTACTTGATTATCCCAATGCTTTTCACGGTATATTGTTGTTTGTGGATGTTTCAGGTAGCAGGTATGTTGCTGCGGTGGCATTTCTTTCAAGACTACTTTGTTAGGTGTTAGATCGAGTCCATTTGTAATAAGTCACTGTTTTGATGGTTGACAGTTGACTACTTTGCTTTTTGGGTCTATTACCGTAGTCTTTGTATTAGGTAGTGTTTTGTCACGGAATGCCAAATGGGGAGATTGTTAGCACCTTTTTTATTGGCATGTGTCCGTGACAAAACAAGTTCAATTGAGTTGTAATCTTTCATGAAGATCTTTGTGCAATTGGACTGGTTTCTGGCTGCTGTGCATCAGACATGCGTTCGTGGTGCGTTCGTTACAGTGTTCGAACGATTGGCGTTAGTGCTGCGTTCGTTTGTGGGTTCGAACGTGTGGCGTTAGTGGCACGTTATTTATTGGGTTCGAACGGGAGCATTCCAGAGAGCAAACGTTCGAGTCACGTTCTTGTGGGGTTCGAACGGGAGCATTCCAGAGAGCTCACGTTCGTTGTGCGTTCGATTGACGTTCGAACGAGTCTTCACAGAAAGGGCGCGTTCTTGTAGCGTTCTAGTAAGCGTTCGAACGCGACTGCGATCTGAACGCGTTTTTGGCCTGCAAAACCCTAGGTTTTCACCCTACCTATAAATATAACCCTTAGCCGCCATTCTCAATAGTTGAAGCAAATATTTCTTGAGCCTAAATCCCTCAAAGCTTTCAACCTTATTTTGATTCCACCATTGAAGACTTTCTATGTTCTTGTCTTCTTCATTAATGGTGAAATCCATTCTTTGATAAACCTTCAACACAACTTAACCCAAATTCCCTAATCCTTTAGAGTTCTTTAGGAGGAAGTTTGGTAGTCGGAGTTCCGGCGTCATTGGTGATATAATCTACTCAGAGACTTCAGAGGTTCTGAAGAAAACCGTGGGTCGCGGGCTTGAGGAGTTGCCTTGAGTTCTTGCAGTATAGAGGTACTTGAGTCGGTGGAGTTGCCACCATAGGTCTTGACCATCGCTGTAAGTTTTTCTCGATATAGTGGATTCGGGTGGTAGTCTATACCCGGAGTGGTTTTTTACTCGGAAGAGTTTTCCAATTCGTCACCAAAATTATTGTGTTGAATTTTGTGTGATTGATTTTATTTGCTGCTTTGTTTATCGTTATTGTTTTTATATTTGCAGCATATTTTATTTATTTTGTTATTGTGGTTGCCTGTTAATTTGCCTGTTGCAATTCCATAGTAGCAGTAACAGGACTTGTCCTGCTTATTGTTTATAATTCTGCATAGGGTCAGAACCTAGGATAACCCCGAATTTTCAAAAATATTTTAGTAGTTTTGCTTTGGTATTATGGGCCAAATTTTGGGAGAGTGTTGAATCTAATTATAGCTCAGATCTCTAGGTATCTCAAATCATTTGATATGAGATTTGAGACGATTTTTTTATTTAGAGTAAAAAGAAATCATGATAGGATTAGGGGGAAAAAATCCCGAATATAAACTTTTTATGTAAAAAAATCCGAATTTGATTAGGATTCAAGATCCCGAACTGTTCAATATGATTTAAGATGATTTTTTATTTCGAATCAAAAACTAATACCGGAATCAAAATAAATTTTCATCTCGAGTATATAAATAAAATGAAACCGATATTGATAAATCTCGGCACATACCAAATGATTATCATATCTACTTGTAATTTTTCTTCTTCATCATAATGAATTCCCACAGCAGTTAAAAGTAGACGTAACGCTCACATTAAAAAGTGAAGCACTAAAGTATGGCCCCTATCTATCTTCTTCTAAAGTGAAGGATTAGATTTTACCAAATGTTTTTGTATATATGTGATTTATTTTTTGCTTAAGTTATTAATAATACACAACTACAAAATCCCATGGAGATTGAGTGTAGTTTTAGTTTGGGACCATGCTTTAGTTTCTTTTCAGCTTTAGATTTTTTAGATGACTGACACTCTAAGATATCTTTTGCCATTTTTCAAAAATACAAAGGAAAATAAATACATAGTCCAAAAACTAAATGGTCAATGATGGTGATAAATTTTCTATAAATATGATTCTTTAAAAACAAAATTGAAAACATTTAATACTAATATTGTATGTGTGACTTGATATTTTCAATTAATAAATATATAATATGTGGAGTTATATTAAATGTAATTAATATTTATTTTGTTATTCTTTTATTATTTTAACACACATTCCAAGATATTACTCATTAATATCTCGGGTTAAAATTATTTCTAAAATATAGTGATCATAAGTTTGATCTAGAATGAGAAGTATTTAGAAATTTTATTCAGTCGATGCATGTTCAAAATTTATTAAAAATTATTTTTAAAAAATTCATATTATAATATATAATACAATAATTATAATATTTTTGTTATTCAACAGGAATTCATGTAATGAAAACGATGTATAATAGTTTATTGTCAATTCATGTTTTGGATGGTTGGAGTTGGGTGGTGGAGAAATAGTGATAATAGTGACAAATCGATATCGGTGAGAATTTTTTTGAAGGAGATATCAGTGAGATTAAGAAACAAATTTAAAATTTTCTTTTGTTAATTGTAAATTTTTTAAGATTAATAACTTAAAAGATCTAAGTATAAATATACTTGTATTAGTTTTTTTTTTTTTTAAAGAAGTAGCATTAAGAAAAAAAAGAAAAAATAATATCATTATATTATATTATATTATTATTATTATTTGGTAAGTTACTACTTATTCAGTATGGATAATTGATTTTTATGAAGAAAAAAAAACTAAATAAATTTTAAATAATTTTACTTTTATATCATAAACAAATTGAAACTTTTTCAAAAAATTAATTTGATTATTAACATAATTCTAAAATTGAGCACGTTTTCATAAAATTGAAAGAAATTAAATTTAATTTTAAAATCATATTTTGAAATTTTCCAAATGTCAACAGGTATCAGCCGGGGCCCGGGGCACATCCCAACGTGGATACTCCCATGATCTAGATTTTCAACAGCCCTTCAACTTTTTAAATGTTCGAAGTTGCCAATTTTGAACATGAAACAATTGAAGGAAAATGTTATTCTACTCGTAAATTTTTTTTGCTGCATCTATAAACTTATTTTAAAGTCACGATGTATAATGTAAAATGGAAAAAGTCTAATTATAATTTAAAAGATATTGTTGACGGTGGTTTTCATCTCCCTCGAAGTCACAATCTCGAGTTAGGGTATTTATGAGATTTCCACTTTCCAGACTCGAGGGCCAAGGTCCATAAGACAGAGATGTCGAGCCCCGTAAAGATATCAGAATTGGTTTGCACCTGATACCCGACCCGAGGTGGAGAGTTGTTCAGATGACTGAAGTGAAGGCCTCAGAACCGACCCGACCTTGTAGCTCAACAAGACATGATGTTGGTTATTACAATTTCCCGACCTGGTTGGGCGAGTCGGATTAATATCTTTATGATCAAGTCAAGATGAAGTAATACCTTCATGGAACTTGCACCTGCCAAAAAGGTCCGACGTTATTTTTCTAACATACACTATCATATGAGAGTTGATAGATTACAGACTGACTTTGTAAGATAACGTGTAGCAGTGGCCGAAAATAGTATGGTTTAAAGAGATATCAGGTGGCAGAATTATTTTTTTTTGCAGAGCAGTTGGTCACCTTCCAAACAAATGTTATTTTACTTGTAATTTTTTTTTACTGCATCTTTAAACTTATTTTAAAGTCATCTTCCAAACAAAAGTCTAATTATAATTTAAAAAATATAATTGAAAAATCGAATATTTTTTTTCGGAAACTCTACTATCAGGATTGGTGGTGAAAAATAGAACACATTTGGGTAAGTTTGAATTGACCCATGATCCAAAAATATCTTGAAATGAATGATGTGTGGTGTGGATGATGACAGAGAAATGGGAGGCAGCCGACATCTTGAGTAGTTAGTGGTTCACTTACTTTATTTTTCTATTTTAGACTATTGTTTGTTCCGTGCCCAATTGGAGCTGACTCAGTCCACATACAAAAATAAAAATAATAATAAAAATAATATTGATTGAAGATGTCATTTTATATTGACTGATTTAGGATTATGCTCTCTAACAACATTTTCTATTCTAATCCTGTTGACGGCTGATTTTGGTCTCAGGTGCAATATGAGAATATTACTCCCGAGACAATCCTCCCTCAATAGTGAATTTGTTTGATTATGGGGGACCAAAAGCAAACTTAGCAAAAGACAGATAAATACGCCAATCGACAAGGAGTTTTAACGTGGTTCGGTGGATTTGGATCCGACCTACGTCCACAGACACAAACATGATGATACTTTTATTACTTAAACACTCTCTTTTGGGTCTCTTTTTGTTTTCTACAAGTCAGAGCTTGATGATTCAGATGATGATATTGGTTCTCTTTTTTATTCCCCTTCTCTACACTCACTCTACCCTCCTATTTATAATGGTGAAGAAATCATATTCCTACTTGTACAAGAATTTCCAAGTTGAAACAATTTCCTTTTCCCATAAGGATTCCTAGTCAAAACTATTCCCTTTTTCCATAAGGATTCCTAATTAAAACTACCTTCACTTCTTTTATCCTATTTGGACACTGACTCATCAGTTTTCCCCATGAAAGTAGGATAACATGTCATCTTATCCGTAAAAACATGATGCCTTATCTTCCTGAGCACGCCTCGCCATGTGCTCGGTCTTCATGAGGTCGGTCACAATGGTATTTAGAACTAAGAATGCTGCTACCGATCTAATAATTGCCCGGTCATCTGAACCCAAGTGCTCGGTTACCGATCATATAGTGCTCGGTCACTTACTGTTTGGCTCTTAGTGGTCAGGTCGGCATTAATGATCTTGACTGAGAAGTGAATTACCTTTTTTACCCCTGTCGTACTGCTTAAATAACATAGTGCCTGAAAACACCATCAACATCTGTCCCCTAGTTCTCGGTTCCAACGAGTATGCAAGTTGGTGCCGGGAACTATATAAAGATGGTGTGCTGATCGCCTTGCTGGTGGTCGCTCCAGAAATCACAGAGAAATTGCCTTCGCCATCAACTAAGTCTTCTGTTTCTATCTTCATATCCTCGGTTATTGGAGATGTTGACCCTATTCAGAACGATTTTCCACCTCAAAACAAATTGCTTACTTGGGTCGTTCCATCAGGAGATGAAGTTCCTCTTGTTGTCCAAACTAAAAATGACTCCTCTGTAATATCTGTACCAAAGATTTAGAGGTCCTGACCCCTGACTGATCCAATCTCGATTGTGAGGAGAAAATTTTGCCTCTGAGCTAACGATGATGTGCTCGGTGGCATGTGATCCTGTCTCGAGCCGTGAGAGATGCTCGGACCTGGGGGAATTTTACGTCCCCAGTCCGAAGGACTGACTCGGTGGGACGCAACCCGACCCTGAATGAAGAGAGGCACTTGTACATGGGGGAATGTACGTCCCCAGTCCGAATGGCTGACTCGGTGGGACGTACCCCGACCCCGAGCTGAGAAAGGCACTTGGACCTGGGGGAATGTTACGTCCCCAGTCCAAAGAGGTAGACTCTGTGGGACGTAACCCGACCCCGAGTAAAGAGAGGCACTTGGATCTGGGGGAATGTTACGTCCCCAGTCCGAAGGGCTGACTCGGTGGGACGTACCCCGACCCCGAGCTGAGAAAGGCACTTGGACCTGATGGAATGTTACGTCCCCAGTCCAAAGAGGTAGACTCGGTGGGACGTAACCCGATCCGGAGTGAAGAGAGGCACTTGGATCTGGGGGAATGTTACGTCCCCAGTCCGAAGGGCTGACTCGGTGGGACGTACCCCGACCCCGAGCTGAGAAAGACACTTGGACCTGGGGGATGTTACGTCCCCAGTCCAAAGAGGTAGACTCGGTGGGACGTAACCCGACCCCGAGTGAAGAGAGGCACTTGGACCTGGGGGAATGTTACGTCCCCAGTCTGAAGGGCTGACTCGGTGGGACATACCCCGACCCCGAGCTGAGAAAGGCACTTGGACCTGGGGGAGTGTTACGTCCCCAGTCCAAAGGGCTGACTCGGTGGGACGTACCCCGACCATGAGCTGAGAAAGGCACTTGGACCTGGAGGAATATTACGTCCCTAGTCCAAAGAGGTAGACTCGGTGGGAAGTAACCCGACCCCGAGTGAAGAGAGGCACTTGGATCTGGGGGAATGTTACGTCCCCAGTCCGAATGGCTGACTCGGTGGGACGTACCCCGACCCCGAGCTGAGAAAGGCACTTGGACCTGGGGGAATGTTACGTCCCCAGTCCAAAGAGGTAGACTCGGTGGGACGTAACCCGACCCCGAGTGAAGAGAGGCACTTGGACCTGGGGGAATGTTACGTCCCCAGTCCGAAGGACTGACTCGGTGGGACGTACCCCGACCCCGAGCTGAGAAAGGCACTTGGACCTGGGGGAATGTTACATCCCCAGTCCAAAGGGCTGACTCGGTGGGACGTACCCCGACCCTGAGCTGAGAAAGGCACTTGGACCTGGGGGAATATTACGTCCCCAGTCCAAAGAGGTAGACTCGGTGGGACGTAACCCGACCCCGAGTGAAGAGAGGCACTTGGACCTGGGGGAATGTTATGTCCCCAGTCCGAAGGGCTGACTCGGTGGGACGTACCCTGACCCCGAGCTGAGAAAGACACTTGGACTTGGGGAAATGTTACGTCCCCAGTCCAAAGAGGTAGACTCGGTGGGACGTAACCCGACCCCGAGTGAAGAGAGGCACTTGGACCTGGGGGAATGTTACGTCCCCAGTCCGAAGGACTGACTCGGTGGGACGTACCCCGACCCCGAGCTGAGAAAGGCACTTGGACCTGGGGGAATGTTACATCCCCAGTCCAAAGGGCTGACTCGGTGGGACGTACCCCGACCCTGAGCTGAGAAAGGCACTTGGACCTGGGGGAATATTACGTCCCCAGTCCAAAGAGGTAGACTCGGTGGGACGTAACCCGACCCCGAGTGAAGAGAGGCACTTGGACCTGGGGGAATGTTATGTCCCCAGTCCGAAGGGCTGACTCGGTGGGACGTACCCTGACCCCGAGCTGAGAAAGACACTTGGACTTGGGGAAATGTTACGTCCCCAGTCTGAAGGAGCCGACTCCGTGGGACGTAACCTGACCCCGAGCTGAAATAAACATCGATCTCGGCGGTACAAGAGCAGACCTGAGCCGGAAAGAAAACATCTGACCTCAGCGGAACGAATCCAGCCTTGAGTCGATTAACCAAGTGGCCTCGGCGGAATGAATCCAGCCTCGAGCCGATTAATCAAGTGGCATCGGCGGAACGAATCCAGCCCTTAGCCGATTAATCAAGTAGGACTTATTCAGAAGGGAAGTGAATCAACCTTTTGAAACCCTACCGAATCTGGTACGGGCGTCCCCTTACCAGACCAGTAAAAAACAAAAACAAATATCTGAAAAATATAATTAAAAGGTGGGGGTGACTTAGCACTTGTCCCAAAGCAAAACTTTTCACAAGTGTAAACAACAGCACGGATGCCTCAAAACAGCGTCATGTCCGAGGCCTCCAAAACACAATTCTGACTCTTTCAATTCAGTGTCCCGGCGAACCAGGATTTAGATCAGGAGAGCGTTTGAATGGTAAGGGCACATCCTCTATACGTCGGGTCACCGTGGAGCCTGTGTATTGCACGAGGGCTCCTCCTTACCGCGCTGGAGCAGGCACACGCTACAGGGGCACAATGCATCCCCGTGCTGCGCCTCTCTTGGATCCAAATGATGAATGGATCAAAGAGCGTCCGGGATACTAAGGGCACATTCCTCCTTAGGTCCGGCATCACTGGAGCTAGCAATCGTCACGGGGGCCTCATCACTCCCCGTGCTATGCTTTCCCACAGATCCATTACATCGGGTAAGTGAGGATCAAAGAGTGTTCGACACATTAAGGGCATATTCCTCCTTATGTTCGGTAACACTGGAGTAAGCAATCGCCACGGGGGTATCATCCCTCCCCGTGCTATGCTTCTCACGGATCCTATGCATCGAGTATGTCCCTGAGGACCCCGAGCCAAGAGAGATATTTGGTTCTAGGGGAATGTTCCGTCCCCAGGCTAATAAGCACGACTCGGTGGGACGTAACTCGACCCCGAGCTGAAAGAAAAACTTGGCTCTGGGGGAATGTTACGTCCCCAGTCCAAAGAAGCCGACTCGGTGGGACGTAACCCGACCTCGAGCTGAGAAAGACACTTGGACCTGGGGGAATGTTACGTCCCCAGTCCGAAGGGCTGACTCGGTGGGACGTACCCCGACCCCGAGCTGAAAAAAACATCGATCTCGGCGGTACAAGAGCAGACCCGAGCCGGAAAGAGACATCGGTCTCGGAGGTACAAGAGCAGACCCGAGCCGGAAAGAAACATATGGCCTTTGTAGGGCGTCATGGTCAGCATGTTGAACCTTTTCGGGAATTTTGCTGATTTTATTTCTTCTGTGATGGGGGGTTCCTCTTTGTCATCCCGGGCGTCTTCTGTACCTGTTTTGAGGCTTGCCCCCACTTGGCCATCTCTTTCTTTAACCAAGATTTTACCTCGCTGTTTGGGCCGCCATGTCGCCTTCTGCGCTCTTCTTCATGTCTGTTGCCACGGGTGCGGTGTTCCTCACGCCTTGGGATCTCCCGAATAGTCTCGTCATACTCTGTGCCTCCTCTTCTAGTGTAGCGGAGACTATCATAAGAGGAATCTGTCGAAAGTCTCTCTTCTTCTTCTTCCCATGTGTCCTCTGCTTGTGAATCTTTTTCCACAACTATGGATTTTATCCCGTAAGGCCCCCTCCTCATAGGTCCATCGTCCTCACTTGTATCCACAACCTCTTTCCATCTGTTATCTCTCATCTTCTTTGATTAGCTCTGGTTTCGGGTTTCTCGCGATTCCCCCCTTCCATTCTCTCCAGTCGGTCGATCATGGTTTTTAGGAGGGCCTGACTATCCTCCATGTCCTTCCTTATGCTTTCTTCTATCTTCTTTATCCAATCTGTGGCCGGATTCCCCGACGATTGGTGATTTCCGCCTTCTGCCATCGTCTTACTACGCAAACCGCTTTTTGTTGAGTTCCCCACAGACGGCGCCAACTGTTGACGGCTGATTTTGGTCTCAGGGGCAATATGGGAATATTACTCCCGAGAAAATCCTCCCTCAATAGTGAATTTGTTTGGTTATGGGGGACCAAAAGCAAACTTAGCAAAAGACAGATAAATACGCCAATCGACAAGGAGTTTTAACGTGGTTCGGTGGATTTGGATCCGACCTACGTCCACGGACACAAACATGATGATACTTTTATTACTTAAACACTCTCTTTTGGGTCTCTTTTTGTTTTCTACAAGTCAGAGCTTGATGATTCAGATGATGATATTGGTTCTCTTTTTTATTCCCCCTCTCTACACTCACTCTACCCTCCTATTTATAATGGTGAAGAAATCATATTCCTACTTGTACAAGAATTTCCAAGTTGAAACAATTTCCTTTTCCCATAAGGATTCCTAGTCAAAACTATTCCCTTTTCCCATAAGGATTCCTAATTAAAACTACCTTCACTTCTTTTATCCTATTTGGACACTGACTCATCAGTTTTCCCCATGAAAGTAGGATAACATGTCATCTTATCCGTAAAAACATGATGCCTTATCTTCCTGAGCACGCCTCGCCATGTGCTCGGTCTTCATGAGGTCGGTCACAATGGTATTTAGAACTAAGAATGCTGCTACCGATCTAATAATTGCCCGGTCATCTGAACCCAAGTGCTCGGTTACCGATCATAAAGTGCTCGGTCACTTACTGTTTGGCTCTTAGTGGTCGGGTCGGCATTAATGATCTTGACTGAGAAGTGAATTACCTTTTTTACCCATGTCGTACTGCTTAAATAACATAGTGCCTGAAAACACCATCAACAAATCCTATTTAATTTTTTCGGTTATTACTCTCTCTATATTTAGGAAAAAAAAAGTGATATACAAATAATTAATATTATCATAAAATCAATAAATTGACACTGCAATATATACATAATAAAATATTTTTATATTATGTAGGAAAAATATAGGAGTATTATTAGATTAATCCTCTTACATGACATCTTAAATTAAAATAATATTATTTTTGCATAAATTTAGGGAGCCAGGTAAGTAGCTTTGTTGGAGATGATAGGACCGAAAAATACATATTTTACCCTTAATGTATGGAGTGAGATATGATTTTTCTCGCCAACAATACATTATATCTTTATCATAAATCAACTTCCATTAACTACACTTCTTACATTTAAGAGTAAATTAAGATGTTATTCCCGCAAAATAACACTTTTAACTCATTAATTTAATATTATTTATTTTCAAAATAAATTTAAAATGAATTTATAATAATATATAATATTTTATATTAAGTAGGAGATGCGTATGAGAATTGATGAAGAAAAACCTCTCACTATTCCATATGTCTCCCTAAATTAGAAATGATATCATTTCAATGCCTCAAGAGTTTGATTGATTAGTGTAAAAAATAAAAAATAATAACAATTTGAAATTTTGAACATTACCCATCCATCTTTTGTTTTTAATAAAAAAAATACAAAAACAAAATAAAATAAACATATTTCCTACCATATTGTCTTTTCTTTAAGCATCAGGTTTCATGTTTCTACAGTACTTGCCACTCAATTTATCCCTCACATCTTTTTTTTTTTCTTTTTCTCCATTTTTCCTGTTTTTAACAGTAATAAAGAATGTTGGGACTGTTGAATATCAAAAATGTTAAATATATTTACCGTTATTCCTAAAATTTTCCCGATTCTCTCACTGTAATATCAGTATGCATTAAAAAAAATTGAGATAATTTTAGAGATAATATAGCGGATGAATATATACAAGATGACCTTAAATAGTGAC
>SKCR01042258.1:0-58234 GCA_019454045.1 Zanthoxylum bungeanum
ACAATGGTGAAGAGCGAAGAATGTGAAGACTTGCAATACATTGAAGATTTTATATAAAGTCTTAGCTTAAGGCTCTAATTGTAATGTGATTTGAGTATTCAAGTGCCTAAACTCATAAGAACATGCACATTCACTTAAATGCATTAGGTTCATGTAAAAAATGCATTAAAACCTTCATCTTACTTGCATTTTTGGTACATAGATCGGCATATCGGTCTATTACCGGTGTCCAGACTGGTGAGATATTGTGTTTTGCACACTCACTAGAACCGGCACGAACCTTACCGGTCCCATATCGGTCACTATACCGGTGAACCTATGGATTGCATGGCTACTAGAATCGGCACACACCAAATCGGGCTATATACCAGTAAGCCTAACAGCTAGTTCCTTTGCTGGAACCGGCATGACCTAAACTGGTCATCATACCGGTTACCATACCGGTCAAGCCCTTCACATTGCACACTCACTAGAACCCGCAAGGACCATACCGGTGACCATACCGGCCTAACAGATATATCTTCAACTGTCTGTAATATAGCCGTTGATACCCGTTACTATGCCAGACCGGCATACCGGTGTCTAGAAATCGGCATACCGGTCTCAGACAACAAAATTAGGGCAGTCTTTCATTTTGCTATAAATTAAGCCCCAACTAATTTTTTCTTGGTTAGAGAACTAGAGAACCTTCATACATATTCTACCAAGGTCGATCCATTATCAAGTTGTAGGCCGAAGGGCAATTTATGACGAGGAACGTAGTCATTTTGTTGATTCCTCCCGCGTACACTGGGAGAGAGATTCCCCCATAGCAAATTTCTATTCTCCGCTGAAGCCTATAAAAGCTGTAGATCGAATATTTACTTTCTCCAAACCTCATCCCATGTCGTTAAGGGCAGCCAGGAAGACGATGTTAGCTGATGACCCTGTGTCGACTAGCACTCTCTTGATCATGAAGTTTGCCACCTGCAAGGATTTCACTAATGCGTCATGGTGAAGGTTCTTAAGATTGGATACCTCGTCGTCCGTGAACTCGATCGCCAATCCAGTATAGTCTCCTACTATTATCTCTGTGTGTCTCGAGGCGACTGTCGCTACCATTCTCATGTGTCATTTCACTGCTGAATAGGAGACCCCACTGACCTCTGATCCTCCCGATATAAGATTGATTGTATTGTTGATTGGTGGAGGCGGTGTTGGGGCTTCTCCCCGGTCAGCCCTTTCTTCCCTCCGGGCCAATGTGGCTTTCCATTTTTCCGTAAGCATGTCTTTCAGGTGCCTCTTGTTTAACAGATCCAATACCTCCAATCTCAATGATATGCAGTCATCCGTCATGTGCCCGTAGTCTCGGTGGAATTCACATCATCTACTTGTATTTTTCCTTTCGGAGCCCTCATTGGAGCGTGGAGGCCACTTCACTTTGTTCCTCATTTTCCTAAGAACTGAGACGAGTTCACCTGGTGATATGGTGAAGTTTTAGTCTGGGAGCCTGGGGGCACCATTAGGGGTCCTCTCTCTCATATCGTATGAGATTGGCCTGCGATTGGAAGCCCTGTCGTAGGGACGATTATCTCTGGCACGATGAGTTTTTTTATCGGTCGTTTGTTGAACCCTCCTACCGAATTCTTTCAGTCGTCTGTATGGATGTGTCCATTTTTCTTGTAGACTCGCTGATCTTTCCCCCTTGCATTCCTTTTATCTTCTTCCCATCTGATTTCTGTTCGTGCTCTAGCCATCGTCTGGTCCATAGTGTAGCACTGATTCTTTGTCAATTTTTTATAGAGGCCGCTATCGGCCAACAATCTGTTCTGAAATGCTTCCACTATTGTCGGCTGGTGGAGATCTGAGATTGCAATTCTCTCTTTGTTGAAGCGTGAGATGTAGCTTCGCAGAGATTCTCCCTTCCGTTGTTGTATTGCACTGAGGTCGTTTGTGGTCCTCTCGAATTTGCAAGAACTAGCGAAGTGTTCCACGAACTTGTCTGCCAATTCTTTGTAGGACCCGATCGTACGGTATGGCAAGTTGATAAACCACGTAAGGGCTGGACCAACCAAAGTCTCTCCAAACCCTCTACACATTCTTGCTTCCCTTTGATGTGAAGAAAGGCTCGTGGACATCATCTTGTATTTATAGTGGATTATGTGGTCGTCGGGGTCGGTCGATCCATCTCGTAAAACCTCATCTCTGGTGGGCTGAATTTTCAAGGGAGTTCTACTGAATTGATCCCCTCGACGAAATGAGTGTCCGTAAAGGTTCCTGCTCTGCTCCTCTTCAAAGGTAACTTGGCTACTGGTAGGCTGGAAAGGATTACTTCCTTAAATTCCTCAATTTCCTTGCGCATGGATGAAGTTGTAATTGTCTCGGCTGGAGGTACGTGTAAGTTCCTCCCATGACCGACTGGATGATTTTCGGAAGGGGGAATGTCGCCCGTTGCATCGCCAGGTGTCTCTATTGAATTGGGTTGGTGGCCCAGATCACTAGGGGATCGAGGAGCCCACCCTGTCGGAGGTGGATGAAAGATGTTCCAGCTGTTTCCGAAGGTCGCTATTGGAACTCTTCATGGCCGAATTCTCTTCTTCCAAGGCGCGTAAGCGTTCCTGGAGAACGGCCAATTGGCCGGCTAGATCTGAAGACTCGCTACCGGAAGCCATAATAGTGCTTGCAAGATTTCGTAGGCTAAACGTAAGCTTTGTTCGCTTCTAAATCGTTAGGGCTCCACGGTGGACGCCAAATTGTAGACGCTGGTTTTCACCCGAAATCCACAATCGAGATTTCGTCGAGGAGGGCACTAACGATCCTGCAAAACAAAGAGGTAGGGTGAGCGTGGAGATTCTACCCAACGGTGTGGTGGATGCCGTATACACTCCGACTCCCAAGTCAGTAGAGAAATGAGTTATTAACGTCGTAGGGTGAGGAACAATGGCAGATATTACCTTGATCCCCGTATGGTGCCGTGAGGGCTGTAGGTTGGTGATTATGAGAGTTCGGGAGAGAATACTACTAGGCAGTGAGTAGGTGAGCTTGAATGTCCTTTCTTGTGGTCCTTCTTCTCTTATATACACACTATCGGGAATGTGTGTATTTATTACACTTGATCGCTCGCCCGTTGGGTGTTGGTAACGACCGACTTCATGAGGTGTAACTGTTATGTTTGCCCGTTGTAGGCTGGAAACTGCTGGGTTTTGAAGAGTGTTTATGAGTCTGAGCGTTTCGTGGGCTAGCGTATGGTAGGCTTTGGTCATGGCTCGGATATGAGGTATTTCATTGGGCACTGGTCTGTGGATCTCTGGGCTTATATATAATAAACTTAGGGCTTCATTTAGTGTGTGGGCTTGAGGTAGTAATTTGGGCCTAGACCTTGTATCGGGTACTGTTATGGGAGTCTGGGTGTATTTAGTACTGGGCTTGAAGTAAAAAATCGAAATTGCGGCCCATACACATCCCGTACACATTTTCACACTTTTTTGCAATTTTCTTTTTATTTTTAATTTCATCATCATCATCATTTATTAAGAAATATTACCGTAATTCGAATATTACAATCAACAAATCACCATACCATCCCCAATGACTTCTAATCTCATCTAACTTTATTTCTTTTTTTATTTATTTCAAATTTACTCCTAAATAAAAAAAAAAAAAATATCATAATATTATGAAAAGTGTTTTTACAAGAGAACCCACTTCTTATGAACACCAAATAAAAAAATAAAAATTTACAGCCATGAAAAGAAACCCAAAGAGCTCCTCAAAAATACCAAAAATAAATAAATTAAATCTAAAAATCCTAAAACAAGAAAGAAATAAAGTTTTTGGTCAAAACTACCACCAACTCTCTCAAAAATAAATAAATAAATAAATAAAGGGTCAAAAAATTGTACCTAAAAATTGAAAATAAGATCCCCACAACCATAAAACCATCATAAATAATCACGGGGTTGCACGCATCACCACCATCATGATTATTGATGCACATTAACGCAAGGAGAAGCAGTAAATCAGATCCCAGCGACGCGCCTCCGCGTGTTAGAAACGGCGCTCATCCAAAACAACCGGCGATCTACAAAGCGGGCAGTTAAAATTGAGATGATGAAGCCATCCATCAAAGCAATCCTTATGAAACACGTGGCGGCAATCGAGCTTCCTAACCAACTCCCCATCTCGTAGCGCGCACAGGCACACCATGCAATCATTACAAGAATCATTATTATTATTATTATATTTATAAGAAAATTCCCGGTTGTTGTTAAGCTGTTCGACGAGGACTACGAGGCTAGCGAGACCCGCCCCGACGTGGGGGCCGGCCGGGTTGATGTGAACCGGGTCGAATCGGGTCATGCCAATGGAGTGGAGGATGGTGAAGAGTAGGGAGCGGAGGTTGCCAAAGCAGTTGGCGATGAGGGAGACGAGAAGGAGTGGGAGGGAATCGGACGACAAGTCAATCAGCTGGCCGTGGAGTCCCATGGCTGTCGTTTGATTTTTTTTTTTTTTTCGGGGTTTTGGGATTTTGAGGGTGTCCAGCTCTCTTATAGATAGATAGATAGATAGATTTTGAAGACAAGACAGGGGAGGAGGGGGTTGTGTGATAATTGGAAGAGGGCTGCTAAAAGAGAGGGAGATTTTGCGGGCATGTGTATGGTGTTGTGTTTGTGGTGGGACCTATATGAAAGCCCAATGATATTTGTTTTAGATTTGATGATAAATGTTTTAATATCTGATAATTATGTCTTAAGTTTGAATTAATGATGTATTTTTTATAAAATTTTAAGATAATCAATATTTTTTATTTATTTCGTTTAAATTCAAATTGAATAATTTGATAACGAAATTTTCAACATTTAAAAAAAATATATTAGTGGCATTTACTTTTTTTTTTTCGAAGTTGGTAGTAAATGTATGATGCTTCCGTTATAAGTATAGCTTGAGACTTAACCATTACATTAGCCACCATCTTCTACTATTTTTTTTAAATAAAAATAAAAATAATATGAGAGATTTTAATTTTAATTTTAATTTTAATTTTTAAATAAATGAAACTCACATTAAACTTAGAACAAATGAAAATTTGATATCAAAGACCTCTAGTAAAGTCATTATTAACTTTGAAATTACAAGTCTTGAAAAATCAGAGATATCTACTCTGTTAATAACAGAGATTTGGCTTAATTATATAAACTTTTTGGAATTTGATTTAAAATTTTAGAAGAAACTTTTACTGTTGTAAAATCTTGTGCAATGTCTTTTTTTAACAATTTTTAATAAGGTTTATGATGTGATTTAAAGAATTTAGAAAGGAACTTTTGATAATTTTAAAATAAATAAATTTTGTACCATGGCCTCAATGTTTCATCTTGTACATATATTTTTAATAACATAATTTATAATTTGTGATCAAGTGTGTTAGTTTTTTAATGTGTATTTCAAGGACACTTTATTTATAATATTCAAGTGAATAATGGACATAAGCAATATTTGAATATAATTGTTTTCTTCAAAAATAATATATGAACTTGTGTCATTACCAATTTCTTTTGTGATAACTTGTCAGTGGATCTTGTTCATATGGAGCAAATTAGCCCTTTTCAAACATTAAGAGGTGAGAGCACATCAAAATGGAATCACAAGTGTTGAGCAAAAACTTATACAAGTTCAATTGTTGCCTTACATTGTGATCATCCATGTGATAGAAACTTTTGCCACCTATGTTAGAATTTTTTTTTTTTAAATCGTTGGAAATTTCACCGTCAAATCATCTCTTATAAGTTTAAGTAGAATAGGTAAAACCCCTGAATGTCTAAGACTCTTACTAGAAATGCACTTCTTGGATTCGAACTCATAACTTCAATGTGAAATCATAAACCCGACACCACCAAACTACGCCCAAATTTGATTCCACCCAACACTGATTAGCATAACATGGGTGATTTTATTGCTACTGCCTGCTATCTTTTAACAATAATTTTAGAAAATTAAATCAATAGCTAAATTATATTGGTAACAATATTTGAACAATAAAACGTGCTCATATTTTAATTAGTTTAAACTTATCGATCAAATGAACAGAATAAAGAATAATTGCATTGTAAAAATGAACCCATGATTTTCTTTATTAATTTTTGGAAATTTTATAAAAATAATCCATTACCTTTTGTAAATTATAGAAATGACTTTTTCATTATAATAAATCTACAAAACGATTCTTTGAAAACTCACCTAAAGCAACACTCAAATACATAGAGAAGGTAGAAGAGAGAAGGGTAATTTTTCGAAACCTCCCCTGAGGTTTGAGATATTTTCAAGTAGATAGAAAATATGACATGATTAGCAAACACCTCCCTTGCCGTCAGTTAATGTTCTAGTTGACTGTCAATTAACTATGAAAGCTCCAAGTTTCCCTTGGTGATATAATCGAGAGTGTTAGCTTCAAAACTATTGCAAATTGATTCATTTCTGAAAATTAATTAAGAGAGAGAAAATTGATTCATTCCTAAAAACAAATAAGAGAGACAATCAAACACAATAATATTGCAAAGACGATAATAAAAAATTGTATTATGTCATTTGGGTAATATCGATTGAGAATTTTTTTAAAAAAACCATCAATAAATAAACGAGAGAAAGTTTAATTTCATCTGTGTCTTATTTGATTCCATGTGAAGCTGTTTGCTTTTGTAAAACGAGATAAATTTGTATTCCATCTATGTTTTATTTAAATAGAATAATATTTTCTATCTACTTGAAGTAGCCTCAAACCTCAGAGGAGGTTTCTAAAAAATTTCTTTAAAAGAAAAATTAGGATTGTGTAGTGAAATATTCGATTTAAATGAAATAAGAAGTTTGCAGAGGTATTTTGTATATTTGGTTAATAAAATAAGAAAAATAAAAATGAGTTATTCTTATTACTTACTGGATTATTTTCCTAAATTTGTATCTTTATTTATATTAAATTAGTAACGGTGATAATTTGATATTGCTTTTCATTTATCTCCCCTCAATACGTCCAAAAGAATGGTTGAGGTATGGTCAATTCAAGCAAGGTCACTCCCAGATGTAGTTCGAGGAAGAGACTGACACACAGACATAAACGATAAGTTTGAGTTCAAAATTTTATTTAAAATTAAGATTTAAAATCTAATAAAATTTTAATTTTAAAATATATAATATAATAATTATTTTTTTATCGATGATAATGATCATATAAAAAGATCACTTAAAATTCATCAAAATTTAAGAAAATTCAAGACTAGTCCATATCACTCCTCTACCTCAAGAAAGGTTGTGGGACACTTGCCTCAGAGCATATGGGTATGTTTACTATGGTCCATAACCCCATAAAGACACTTATTCAGACATGTGGAGGGCAGCTTATGACTACTTGGGGATAAAAAACAAAACAAGATCTTTATAAATGTGGTGGGCACTGGCAACATGCAAGTCGATTGATTTGATTTGATCCATTGATGCTAAAATGTTTTCATGTGTTAAAAATGATAACAAACAAATATTTACTGTTGTTCAAAAAAAAACAAGGCAAAAATGTAAAAGTGACCCTCTAACTTTCATGTTTTTTCATTTAAGTTCGTTAACTTTCAGTTTTGTCAATTCAGTACTCTAACTTTCAATTTTTGTCAATTCAAGGCTCCGTTATAAATTCATCATTGTTGCCGCTACAAATAACGACAACATCAAAGTAAACGTACTTTGCATGTTATTTAATTAATACTCTCAATTAGAAAATATAAGCACACAGAGGAAACTAAAGTAAAGTAAACGTACTATGCTTGCATCTTCGAGCTATTTTTAGTCAAAAACACATATCTCAAGTTCAATATGACTTTTTGTCAAAAAATTATAAAAATTATAATTAGTGCTAGTAACGAAGATATGTGTTTTTTATAAGAGATTAAGATAATCAAATGTTTTACCTACTATATTTAGACTCGAATCGAATGATTCGATTGTGTTATTCTCCATCGAATCAAAAGATTGAGGAAATCTACCATACAACGTGGTATCACATTTGATGTCATTTACTAAAATCTACCTCCGTTGTATGGTAGATTTTCTCCATCTTTTGAATGGCATGATGGCATTCTCGGATGATGTGGCATTACATTTGATGACAATCAATACTTTTGATTATGTGCAACCGCATGTATTGTAATGTCTAACCATTGAGTTTTTGTTAAATAATTTGCGTATAATTATTTTCCACACTCGTCGCTAGGGTCCACTGATCAACTGCAGTGTAAAATGTATCGTCTCGTAATTTTTTTTTTTGAAGGATTGGAAATAACACAATCGAATCATTCGATTCGAGTCTAAATCTTAGTCTCTTATAATAAATACATATTTTCGTTACTAGCACTAGTTATAATTTTTATAATTTTTTGACAAAAAGTCATATTGAACTTGAAATATGTGTTTTTGACCAAAAAAAATAGCTCGAACTGCAAGCGGAGTACGTTTACTTTGCTTTAGCTTCCTCTGTCGGCCTATATTTTCTAATTGAGGGTATTAATTAAATAACAGGCAAAGTACGTTTACTTTGCTGTTACCGTTATTTGTAACGGCAACAGTGATGAATTTATAACGGAGCCCTGAATTGACAAAAATTGAAAGTTAGATGACTGAATTGACAAAACTGGAAGTTAACGGACTTAAATGAAAAAACATGAAGTTAGAGGGCCACTTTTATATTTTTACCAAAAAACAAATATTTACTGGCGTGGAGCGCTAGTGGCCTCACTTTCTTTAGGTCACTATCCCTTTCTATGAAAACGAATAACAAATTTTTAGCCAAACCATATATAATCAAAAGTGTTTCAATATTGTTGATGGAGATTTCCGCGGTTAAAAGTTTCTGAACAATTCGATAAGGGTAAAGAAGGAAGTTCCACTCATCAGGAGGACCAGTGGTCAGAAGATAGGTGTCGCTCTTCAACCCGACATGGAGTCCGGACACAGTCCCTCAGATTTGACCGACGAGAGAACACATCATGATTCAGTCTTAAAGGCTGTAGACGCTGATTTTCGCTCCAGATCTACAATCGAGATTTCGTGAGGATGAGGCACTGGCGATCCTGCAAAACAAAGATGTAGAGTGAGCGGGAGTACTGCCCACCGGTGTGGTGGGTGCCGGGGGCACTCCGACGCTCAAGTCAGTGAAGGTACTAAGGAGTTAGAATGTGGGAAATCAAAGGTTGGATACTACCTTGGACTTTGTAGGGTGCCGTGAGGGCGGTCAGTCGGAGGTGTGGTGAGCTTGAGGATGTCCCAAAGCCGTGAGTATGAGAGCTAGAAGTTGAATTCGCCTCCTCTTGGTGCCTTGTTCCCTATCTATACATGCTCTAGTAACGTGTGCCTTTATTGACTTTGATTAATCGTTCGTTGGATTATGGTAACAATCGACTTCATGAGGAGCTATAACTACGTTGTAGGCTGAAACGGATGGGTTGTGAATAGCATTTATGAGCCTGGGCGTTATGTGAGGGTGAGCCCCGATTATGCTCCGAGCACGTGGTATCTCATTGAGCCTGGGCTTGTGAATCTCTGGACCTCTATACACTTTAAGCATTGGGGCTTCCTTTCGAGGTAGAAGTTTGGGCTTAGAGTAAAAGGACAAAATTGCCCATGCACCAAATTTGGCCCGTACAAAGGCCGACAACATCAGAGTCGAGACCGACCAGAATAGTCCAGTAGCTCGGTTCAGTTCTACCTTCTCACAGGATCGGGATAGTGAGCTCGGGTATTTTAGGTCAGGTCGAAATGGCTGAGGCAGTTCAACTCGATGTATGACCGACCTCTAGAAGACCGACGTGGGATCAGAGCAGTTAGATTTTTCCTTCCAAAACTCTCACGTTCGAAATTCGGCAGGCTGTCACCATTAATGAAAATGTCTGACAATGTACTTTTACTGCGTGATGTGATATGAATTCAAATAGTAAGTTTTACTTTCGGCGATGGCAGTTTAAGGAAGGGAACCTGTCAAATCATCGGAAATCCGCAGACCTGCAGAGCTGGCGTCACAAAGATATGACAACAGTGTTGGATATCCAGTAGTATATAAGGAAAGGTTGATCACATTTGTAAAAGTTACTAAATTTTCCATTTTAGAACCATTTGTAAAAAATATTGTAAGAGAACAACTTGCTCGGTTTCTTTAGACATTCACTAAAACAGGTCGGCCGAGCTCGGTTAGGTAATAAAAAGAACCACTCACCCCACTTTGTGACCGTGGACGTAGGCTGGTTGAGCTCCGTCGAACCACGTTAAACATTTTTTTTCGATTTCTTGTGTGTATCTTATCTTTTGCCAAATTTGCCTTTGGCCTCTCCATAACCAAACAAATTCAAGGTTGATGGAAGGTTGTCTCGGGAGGGTTATCTCGAAACTACCCATAGGACGAAAATCATATGTCAACAGTTGGCGCCGTCTGTGGGGAAATAGAAAAAAGCATCTAGCGTGGTAAGACGATGGCGGAAGATGAGAACCATAAGTCGTCGGAGAGTTCAACAGCGGAGTGGATGGGAAAATGAAGGAAAGCATGCGAAAGGATATGGAAGAGAACCAGACACTCATGAAGGCCATGTTGGAGAAGCTGGAAAGGTTGGAAAAGGCTAATAATGAAGGGTTGGAGGCTGGTCCCAGTCGGAGGAGAAATGAGATAGCTGAAGGGGAAAAGGTGGTAAACCTAAGCGGTGATGATGAATCCGGGAGAAAGGAGCCACATAGGGTGAGGTCAATGGTGATAGCGAGAGCCTCGCCAGTGGAAAGAATGTGAGGGGAAGAAGAAGAGAGACGAACGCTGAAAACTTCAAGTAATAGCCCACGCCCCAAGAATGGAGAAGATATGAGATACGGGAGAGGGGAGCGAGAGGTATCTAGCCATGGCGCACGTCGTGTTCAGGGCAGCAGACGTGAGGATGATCGGGGGAAGCAACATGATGATACTGATAATCATATGAAAGCATGGTTTAGAAAGGAAATGAAAAAGGGATGGCCAGGACGGGGAGATGGTAACTCCATTTGCGGAAGAAATCTTGTTAGCAGATCCTAAGTCTCACATTGAGAGTTTTGTCCGTTAATGGAAGTACATAGAATTGTGTGAGAAGCCATCTGCATGGTGTTTCTTTTAACCCTAGGCGGGCCTGCGATCTTGTGGTTTAGAAGTCTAACCCCGGGAAGCATTAACAGTTTCTCTCAACTTCGGAAGTCTTTTATCCGGCACTTCAAAGGATCGTGTGTCCTAAAGAAGACGGTGGAGGAGCTGATATTTATGAAACATGGGGATGATGAGCCCCTGAAGAGCTCTATTGAAAGATACCACGGCATGGTGCTCGAGGTTGGGGCCTATGAGTCAACGGAGGCTCTGGAAAGTCTCAAGAGGGCCCTAAAGGTCGGAAGATTGTGGACTCACTTGAGGGTCCGGGACGTACCAGACTGCGCCATTGCTATGGAGTTGGCTAGAAAGTTTGTTTTGATGGAGAAAGATGAGAAGACCACCCGGAAGGAAGGGGCTCGGAATGACAAAATGCAGAGGTCGGAGATGCCACGGAGGCCGGATAGAGAGTTGAGGAATCCTCCTCTCAGACAAAGGAAGTTCAGGCCGGTGCCTCCCAGCAATATGCCACAAGAGATGAGAGCTTAGGTACAAGTAAATCATGTGGCCGGATGAGCAGGGTATACACCTTTGAACAAGCCGATGGCTCAGATCGTGAAGGAAATTCAAGGTAGGGCCTCTTGTTGGAGCCCGATCTGAGAAAGTATCTGATGGAAAAGAAGAATGAGAAGCATTATTGTGTGCACCATGACATGATGGGACACTTGGCGGAAGATTGTAGGGACCTGCGAGAGCAGATGGAAAATCTAACACAGAACGACTATCTAAATGAGTACATTGACCAGTGGGCCATGGCAGCCCGGCAACGGTAAGGGCATAGACAGATGTATACCATCACCGGTGGAAGGACACTGGCCGGAGACTCAAATCGATCAAGAAAGAATTACTGCAAGATCCAATGATCAGAGGTAATGTCAGTGGGGCAGGCCCAGAGCATGCAGAGAGATCGGTCGGTCCCTATAATATTCACCGATGAGGATGCACATGGGGTGAATTTTCCGCATGATGATGCGCTGATAATTAAGGCGGTGATAGAAAGAGCTGAAGTGGATAGGATCTTGGTGGATCCTGGGAGTGTGGTCGACATAATCTCCAAGGAAGCCCTGGACGGATTGGGGATAGAATATGCTGCAGTGACCCAGGACGGGACACCTTTGTACGGGTTTGGGGGAGCAGCAGTCGTTCCTCTCGACAGAATATAGTTGGCCATGACAGTCGGAACTTCCCCACGCACCCAGATAATTATGATAGACTTTACAATGGTGAACTGCAAGAGCAGTTAACAGGTCATTGTGGGCCGGCCTTTCATGATGAAGACGAAGGCCGCCATGTCGTGTTACTACTTGAAACTGAAGTTTCCCACCCGGGCTGGGATCGGGATTGTATATAGAAATCAGAAGGTAGCCCGGAGTTACTTTGCCACTGTTTCAAAAGAGACTCTATGTATTGAGAAGGGTAGTCGGAAGAAGAGGAGAATGAATGAGGAGGAAGAGGGGGAAGATGAAGAATCTTCAGATGCACGATCCAATAAGTTTGCTCGATTGGGGGCAGCCGAAGAGCTGGAGTCAGTGGAACTCTTTGGCCCAGGGAAAGTCATTAAGGTATGAGCGGGTTTGGAAGAAAACCTGAAGCATGATCTCGTAAAGCTTTTAGAACAGTATGCAGATATTTTTGCTTGGGGGCATAGTGACATGCCCGGGATAGACCCCAAGTTCATCAGCTACCATTTAGCAGTGGATCCGACTCACAAGCCGGTCAAGCAAAAAAGAAGAATATTCAACCAGGAGCGCTGCGAGGCGGTCGAGGTCGAGGTGGAGGGATTGTTAAAGGCTGGATTCATCAGAGAGGTAAAATACCCGGAGTGGGTCTCGAATGTGGTTTTAGTAAAGAAACCTAGTGGGAAGTGGAGGATATGTGTGGACTTCCCCGACCTTAATAAGGCTTGGCCAAAAGATAGTTTCACACTCCCGAAAGTAGATCAACTGGAGGATTTAACTGCATGTCATGGACTGCTCAGTTTCATGGATGCCTTTTCGGGATATAACCAGGTAAAAATGCATCCCGGGGACGAAGAAAAGACGTCTTTCATCACGGATCGGGGGCTGTACTGTTATAAGGTGATGTCTTTCGGCTTGAAGAATGCAGGGGCCATATTTCAAAGGTTGGTAAACAAAGTCTTTAAACCCCTCATCGGCAAAACCGTGCAAATGTATGTTGATGATATGATAACGATGACCATTGAACCGGAGGGACATTTGGCTGACCTCTCGGAAAATTTTGAGCTGGTGAGAAAGCATGGAATGAGGCTGAACCGAGAGAAGTGTGCATTCGGTGTAGCATCCAGAAAGTTTCCGGGGTACATGGTAAGTGCGCGAGGAATAGAGACTAACCTACAGAAATCCAAGCAATTCTGGATTTGAAATCTCTCAGGACAGTCAAAGAGGTGCAGAGCTTGATAGGCCAAGTGGCTGCACTAAACCGGTTCATATCTCGTGCAACCGACAAATGTCACCTATTTTTCAAGTTGGTCAAGAAGATTAAGAAGGATGTCATCTGGACGGCAGAATGTGAGGAATCCTTCATGCAGCTCCAGCAGTACTTAACCAAGCCCCCGTCTTTGGCAAAACCGATCTCGGGTGAGACTTTGTTCTTGTATTTAGCTGTTTCTAAATATGCTGTGAGCTCAGTGATAGTGCAGGAGGCCAATAAGATCCAAAGGCCGATGTATTACATTAGCAAAGCCTTGTTGAATGCAGAGATAAGATATCTGGTTCATGAACTGGTGGCACTGTCCTTAGTCACGGCTGCCAGAAAGCTGCGACCTTACTTTCAAGCTCATCCTATCGGTGTATATACCGACCACCCCCTGAGGCATATCCTACATAAGCCAGAGGTCTCGGGCTGGTTAGTAAAGTGGTCGGTGGAGCTAAGTGAGCACAACATATCTTATTTGCCAAGAGTAGCGGTAAAAGGGCAGGCTCTAGCAGGTTTTATGGCCGAGTTTACTGGGCCCCACATTTTAAAAATTTCAGAGACCATGTGGGAGTTGTCTGTGGACGGTTCTGTTAGTTCATAAGATTGTGGGGCTGAGGTCGTTTTACAGAGTAGTGAAGGCGAAAAGATAGTCTATGCCTTGAGATTTGCTTTCGAGGCCACCAATAATGAAGCAGAATATGAGGCCATTTTGGCAAGATTGAGGTTGTGCACGGCAGTGGGCGTCCGAGATGTGATCGTGAAGAGTGACTCCCAGCTGGCCATCCAGCAGCTGATGGGTGAATTTCAGGCTAGAGAGTCTAACATGGCGGCCTATATGGCCAAGGTAAAGAAGTTGGCCGGAGAAATGGGTAATGTGCAGTTCAAGCAAGTTGGTTGGGAAAGTAACCATCAGACAGACTCGTTAGCCCGGCTAGCATCCTTCATTAAATCGGAGAAGCCCATAACCATCCCTTTGATTTGTCTGCAGGAAAGAAGTATTGGTAAATCAAAGGTAATGGAAGTAGAGGTAGGAGAGGAGGCCTCGTGGATGGACCCAATCAAGAAATACTTGGAGACTTGGGAGACGCCTGAAGATAGGAATGAAGCAAGAAAGCTGAGGTACCGAAGCTCCAAATTTTGTCTGATAGAAGGAGTATTATACTGAAGGGGGTATGTTGTGCCGCTTTTGAGATGCCTCGCAGCAGAAGAGGCCGATTACGTGCTCAGATAAATTCACAGAGACATTTGTGTAGTCACGTCGGGGGGTAATCCATTATGTATAAGGCATTGAGACATGGATTCTACTGGCCGACCATGCACCATGATGGGATGAAGGTGGCACGGAAGTGTGAGGGATGCCAGAAGAATGCGAACTTTCATCATCAGCCGGCAGAGCAGCTGACTTCACTAATTAGTCTCTAGCTGTTCGCCCAGTGAAGGCTAGATATCATCGGACCGATGCCAGCAGGGCGATGACAAGCCAAGTATGTCATTGTTGCCATTGACTATTTCACCAAGTTGGTAGAGGCTGAACCTCTGTCTACAATCACAGAGAAGATGGCAACAGATTTCGTAAATAAGAATATCATCTGCCGATCCGAAATTCCTCAGGCCATCATCACCGACAATGGGAAATACTTTAACAGTAAAAGTTTCAGGAAGTTATGTGAAGACCTTCAAATCACCTTGAGATTCGCTTCACCTGCTCATCCCAAGTCCAACTGGTAGGTCGAGGCTACCAACAAAACAATCAAGGCAAATTTGAAGGCCCGGCTCGGATCTTGTAAGGGACTGTGGGTCGAAGAATTACCAGAAGTATTATGGGCGCACCGGACGACCCACAAGAACTCCACGGGAGAAATCCCATTTTCTTTGGCTTACGGGTGCGAGGCGGTAATTCCAGCAGAGATAAGGATGATCACCCACCGGGTTCGGCATTTTGAGGCCGAACAGAATGAAGAGCTTATCAGAAATCATCTTGATCTGGTCGAAGAAAAACGGGAGAAGTCAGCTATGAAAGCGGCTGTCTGTCAACAGAGGATGGCTTGCTTCTACAATAAAAAGGTTCAGATTCTATCCTTCCTCCCTGGAGATTTGGTTTTAAGGAGGTTCACTTTGAATACCAGAAGACATGAGGAAGGTTCATTGAGCGCCAAATGGGAAAGGCCATATAGAGTGGTGGAGATAGTAAGACCGGATGCCTATCTTTTAAAGATATTGGACGGTACCCGACTCAAGTAGCCTTGGAACGCGAGATGTTGATGAGGTACTTTCAGTAGCCTTTCTTCTTTGAACCACAAAGTGAATAGATGAGTTTTAATAGCCATAACCAAAAAACCTTTTTAAAGTCTCTCTTGAAATGACCCACCAAGAGTTGTAAGAATGGCAGTAGGTCTCATGAATATGAACATGATTTTCTCTCTCTGAATTAAAAAGCTCGTTCACTTTACTTGTTGTTTAATTAAGTCCGAAAATCGTGTTCAATATTCTTGGGATGTACTCGATGCGAATAGGTGATCGGTAACTAGGAATGACACCAAGTCCATGGCACGCCAATCCCGGGTGTCATTATCAAACCCCCGGGTGGAAATGTTCCGACTTGGCTCCTTTCACTTTTGAGGATCCAGAACGCATTAAGGGATGTGCCACATGTGGGAAACGCGTGAACCCCTCGTGACACGCCAATCTCGGGTGTCATTATCAAAACCCCGAGGCTGGAGCGTTACTACCCAATGGCTCACATTTTTTAGGAATAGCTCGGGTAAACTGGGCCCATAGATGTTTCTTCCCATGCAGGTTGGCTGGTGAATCTCGTTGAAGACTATTAGAGAGTATGGCATGGGGATGGCTTAATTGTCTCTATGACCATCATGCTCCCGGGTAAACCGGACCCAGAGAGGTTTCTTCCCCTACGAGTCGGCTGGTGAGTCCCGTTGAGAACCATCAGACCACCTGGCTTGGGTATGGCTGAATGGCGCCATTGATTGCAGGAGTCTCGGGTAAACCGGAGCCAAATAGGTTTATTCCCCTGCAAGTCGGATGGTGAGTCCCATTAAGAACCACACAGGGATGGCACACACGGGGTGTCTTCCTCCCCCGTGGGGATTTGCCTGACCGCCCCGGATATGAGTATCCGTAGCCTGGTTAGCCGGGACACTGAATTGTAAGGTTCAGAATTGTATTTAGGGAGGCCTCGGGCAGGACGCTGCCTCGGAGTACCTGAATTGTTATTTTTACTTCTTGATTTTGTGTGGAGTATGTTCTAAGTCACCTCCATTTTTGTTAACTTTACATTGTTCTATTTTTTGTTTTTCGTCGATACATGGCAAGGAAATGCCCGCGCCAGGATACGCAGAGCCTCAGAGGTTGAAAATTTTCTCTCGTGTAAGTCTCAAATATTCCACATGCTCGGGGCTGGACTCGTTCTGTCGATGTAATATTCCACCAGCTCGGGGCTAGATTCGTTCCGCCGAGTCTGTATTGTTCCACCAGCTCGGGGCTGGATTCGTTCCGCCGAGTCTTTATTGTTTCACCTGCTCGGGGCTGGACTCATTCTGCCGAGTCTTTATTGTTCCACCTGCTCAGGGCTGGACTCGTTCCGCCGATGCAATATTCCACCAGCTCAGGGCTGGATTCGTTCCGCCGAGTCTGTAGTGTTCCACCAGCTCGGGGCTGGATTCGTTCTGCCGAGTCTATATTTTTCCACCAACTCGGGGCTGGATTCGTTCCGTCGAGTCTTTATTGTTCCACATGCTCGGGGCTGGACACGTTTCGCCGATGTAATATTCCACCAGCTCGGGGCTGGATTCGTTCCGCCGAGTCTATATTGTTCCACCAACTCATGGCTGGATTCGTTTCGCCGAGTCTTTATTGTTCCACCAGATCGGGGATGAATTCGTTCCGCCGAGTCCGTATTGTTCCACCAACTCGGGGCTGGATTCATTCCGTCGAGATTACTGGTCTCTCCCACCTCGGGTTCGGATTACGTCCCACCGAGTGCCTGATTATGGTTTGAGGACAGACCGTACGAAGACACTAAGGGCGATCTGGGTTGGCACTAAGGTAGTTTTTTATACAAATCCGAGGATCAGCTGCCTGACGATTGTTCGAAACACTTCTGATTTTTGTAATTCCGGCACCAACTCATATGCGCGTTGGAACCGAGAACTATGGGACGTATGTTGATGGGGATTTATGCGGCTAAAAGTTTCTGAACAGTTCGATAATGGCAAATAAGGAAGTTCCACTCATCCGGAGGACCAGAGGTCATAAGATAGGTGTCGCTCTTCAACCCGACATGGAGTCCGGACACAGTCCCATAGATTTGACCGACCAGAGGACACAATATGATCCAGTCCTAAAGGCGAATAACATCAGAGCCGAGACCGACCACAATAGTCCAGTAGCTCAGTTAAGTTCTACCTTCTCCCATGATCGGGATAGTGAGCTCGGGTATTTTAGGTCAGGTCGAAATGGATGGGGCAGTTCAACTCGATGTATGACTGACCTCTAGAAGACCGACGTGGGATCAGAGCAGTTAGATTTTTCCCTCCAAAACTCTCACGTTCTAAATTCGACAGGCTGTCACCATTAATGAAAAGGTCTGACAATGTACTTTTACTACGTGATGTGACAGAAATTCAAAGGGTAGGTTTTACTTTCGGCGATGGCAGTTTGGGGAAGGGAACCTGTCAAATCGCCGGAAATTCGCAGACCTGCAGGGCTGGTGTCACAAAGATATGACAACAGTGTTGGATATCCAGTAGTATATAAGGAAAGGTTGATCACATTTGTAAAGGTTACGAAATTTTCCATTTGAGAACCATTTGTAAAAAAATATTGTAAGAGAACAACCTGCTCGGTTTCTTTAGACCTTCACTAAAACAGGTCGGTCGAGCTCGGTTAGGTAATAAAAAGAACCCACACCCCACTTTGTGACCGTGGACGTAGGCTGGTTGAGCTCCGCCGAACCACGTTAAATATTTTCTTTTCGATTTCTTGTGTGTATCTTATATTTTGCCAAATTTACCTTTGGCATCTCCATAACCAAACAAATTCAAGGTTGAAGGAAGGTTGTCTCGGGAGGGTTATCTTGAAACTACCACTGGGATGAAAATCATCCGTCAACAAATATCATTCAAGGAAAATGTAAAAGCGATAAGTTCCAAGTCAGTGATGCCATGTGTGACATTTCCCACGTCGCATATGTTAGCGTCATTGCACTTGATGGAGGATTTTGATGATGCAACACTAGTGGTTTCGATGTGCATTCGCGAGCATTAAAAAAAAGATGTCGAATCAAATGGATGTGAAGACTCAAGCACCAAAAGAAGAAATTAAGTGAAGTCTTATAACTTATGACTCTCAATGTAAGTGAGTCAATAATTCAAACACTCTAAGCTCATAGGCACTTATGCACATTTATATAGATGTATTAGGGTCATATGCAAAATATTTTTAAATCTTCGAATCCTGAATTTATGCACTGAGACCGGCATACCAGTCTCTAATATCGGTATATCGACGACCCTACTCTGCCTTGGGAAGTTTTGCATACTCTCTAGAACCGGACTACTCTATATCGGTCTACTATACCAGTCGGTCTCAATGTTAGTGAGTCAATAATTCAAGTACTTTAAGCTCATGAGACTTATACACATTCATATAGATACATTATGGTCATGTGCAAAATATTTTTAAATCTTCAAATCTTGAGTTTCTGCACTGAGACAGACATATTGGTCTCTAATACCGACATATCGGTAACTCTGCTCTATCTTGGGAAGTTTTGCATGCTCTTTAGAACCAGGCTACTTCAAACCGATATATCATACCGGTCAGTCTGGAATTTGCATAGTTACTGGGACCCAGACGGATCATACCAGTCCTCATACCGATTAGCTAACTGACATATTAGTCACCATACCAATCAGTAATTTGGTTGGTTTGTGATTTAATCTTCAACGGTTTTATTAATAAAGTCGTTTAAATTACTGGACCGGCATACCGGCCCCTATAAACTGGTCACATTCACTATATATTGAGCCCCAATTTCATTTTTGCCAACCTTTTGCACCTTCATACATTTTATTTCAAGGCAAAAACAGAGAGTTGACTTAAACCTTATTCATCATACACTCTCTTCATAATCAAGGCTTACACACTACACCTTCATATTATATTAGTGAGCTTGGAATATTTGGTTTGAAACTCACACCTTTAATTTTCTTTATCTATTGTGAGTACCCAAGTTGTGTGGTAAACTTTATATCTTAAACACTTGAGGTTGTGGAAATCCCTTGTTGAGCGGGTATACTGAAAATGGTGATTTGGTTATAAAAGGTTAAGAGTGAACATAAGTGATAAAACTCTTGTGTAAGGATTTGGAGTGAACCTAAGGACAAAACTATTGGTTTTTGAGTGAGTCGCGGGAAACTCTTGATGTAATGTGTGCGATCACATTTACATAGTGAAAAGCTTCAGGCGTGACTTGAGGGAGTGAACGTAGGCAAAGAGTTGGCCGAACCAGTATAAACTACGATGTCAATTTCTCTAACTCTCACTCCTTTTAATTATTGCAAGTTTTATTTTATATGCATATTGTTTAGAAACTTGCTTTTGGAAATTAACGGTTGAATTCATTAATTTGAGAAATCGATTTCTAAGCTTAAACGGTAAAGCTACTAACTAAGTAGCGTAAAATCGAAAAGATTTTAGTTCCGCATAATTTAGTCATTACCCAATTCACATCCTCCTCCTTGAGTATAGAGATTGTTTAAGTGTGCTTATAGGTAATTTTAGCTTGAAGAGGCAAAGTATCTTCAAAGAGGACAATATCTTATTATAATGGACCAATTGTCACAACTTGCATCTCAATAATTTTATTTTCAAATATCATAAAAAGAAAATTCCATTATAAGAATATTTAAGACTTTCTTATTTATATTGTAGTAATTTCTTATTCGGATTTCTTTTCTTTATTCTATCATAAGTTTTGATCTTTTCATTTTGGTCAAAAAGTTCCTTAATGCAAACCCTAATTCCATTTTTTAAGAAAATAGTAATTACAAAATATATATACTAAAGAAACTTGCAAGATTTGAATAATAGAGCCACTTGGATGCACAACTAAACACCCTCTAGTTGGTTCCATTCTCTCCACTTGGTGACCCTTTTCACTAAATTAAATTAATTATTCATTTGTTTCTTAAGGATGCTGCATGATAGGTGGTAATAATTAAAAATTATTAAACAGGTATCTGTTATATTCTTTATGTTGCTAATTTGAGCACCCCTAGTTTTGACATTGGGCATATCCTTACTATAGCTGTGAGCATAGCATGAAAATGAAAGCCATATTTGAATGATTTTCTTGTTATTATATTATGTTAAATGTTTCTACTTTGACTCCTTTCTCCTTAAAAATCCAATCTCCTCAGGGAAAAAAAATGATATGAGTAGAATTCAAATTACAAACTTCATGTAAAGGAAGCCGGAACTTTAATTCAGTAGGGGTAAGATTTAATTTTTATAAAAAAATGATAAATACACATCATTTTTATAAGTGGAGATTGATCAAAATGATCTCAATAATACATCAGATTTTTCATTAATTTGTAAGAGATATTTTAAAATAAATTCCAATTGAGTGAGAGAGACTGCCCCCACTCACATATATGTGATTCTGCCACTGAATTTATTCATGAAATTTTTTTGGTCAAATGGTTATATAGTTCAATATCAGTCTTCATATGCATGAGTTCATATTTATGAGGAAAAAATTGATAGTAGGGAAATTATTCAATTTCTATTTTAAACATAGGGATATTCTAAATATATTACATTTTAAATTATGAATTACCGTTTGATATCGTAAAGTTGATATTTTTTTCATTTGAAGTTACAAAAATACATTATTTTCTCCCGAAATTTTACAAAAGTTATCAAATTTCCACCCTGAAAAATTGAAAATCAACACATTTCTAAAACTTCGGGTAGAAAATTCTAAAATAAAAAATATTATAGTAATTTCGGATTTTCATTATCTTTAGGGTGGAACCCAAATAATTATCCATGATGGAAGAAAAGTGGTCATATAATAATAGGAGTGCTCAAGAATCACAAAGAAGAAAAATGAAAATTGTCACAAGAAATTCCAGCATACATGTGGATTAATCAATCAAACAAATAATCACAAATAAAAGTTATGGTGGGCGGCCAAATTAAGACAGGAACCAGCCAGAGATTTTCCATGATTTTCGGTGACTAATCTTCCAATTAATTTTATATATATATATAATAATAATTAATAATAATCAATTTGAACCACTAAAAAGAATAATTATTAAAATAATAATAATAATAAATGATCACTACTTGATCAAGGACGAAATCTCAACCGTCCAAAAAGATTTGCGTATCCACACAATACTTTTGTTGTTTATGAAAAATATAAAAATTTGCAATAAAATTGCAAGCAACTTGTGTTTATATACATAATCCAACTACACATTCACTTAATGCTATTTATGGTTAGCTTTGTTAATGCATGAATTTGATTTGGGTTTTTGCCAGCAGTTCGTTTTCTTCAATTTCAAACTCTAATTGGAATTTCGTCTCTCTGGCTTTCTATCATTATTATTATTGTCGTTATAAGAGACAATTAATAATCAATTCACTAATCAAAGTCATCATTCATCATCTATTTATTTATTTATTAATAACTAATATTACCGATGCTAGCTAGCTAGTTAGCTTAACTCGTAAAATTTGAAATTCAGTTAATGAATCAGAAAAAAATTCATAATAACCTTAAATGTGTATCCATTGAAATGGATCTGAATTTGACACAAAATATAAATATGTATTAGTGTTTGCTTGTAAGATCGGAATATGCCCGTGCAAGATATATTTATTACCTTTTGATTTAATCTTTTAATCACAACTATCATATGTCCCGATTTTTCTGGGTTAAACATATCTTTAACTATAATTTCATATTATAAAAGAAATATAATATTATTTTAGGTATCGATCCTATAAATATTTCGGATCTCTAAATGAGTCAATTTGATTTATTTACATTTAATATAAATATCATGTTTGTTTGTTTCGTAATTATCAAATAATATTTCTTATTCACATTAAACTTTCTCTATCCTCTTTATCTCTCATTTGAAATCATATCCATAATTATAAATGACTTTTAAAATGTTTAATTTTATTTCGTTGAAATTTAATATAATTTATTTAATTTAAGCTTAATTTCCTTCTCTAACTTCAAATCTTGATCAATCAAATTCAGTTTACAAAAAATAAGCAAATACTCCTCCCACCTCCCCGACAAAACCCCCCCTCTTGTCCCAATGTGCAATTCCAAAAATGTCCATCCTTTGTCAAAAATATCACCCAATTATTATAACTCCATTTGCGAATAATTATATATATATATATATATATATATATATATTAATTTAAAATAAATATCTACTAATTATAACTCCCTTTACTATTTTATTATTATATTTTTTTATTTTATAATTTTTTGATTTTTGTTAATAAATATTACAAATTTCGTATTTATTCATTTAATTTTTTTGATTCATTTTTAATTAATTAACACTAGTTATGTATAAAAAAATATAATTTAATCAAATAAAATTAATTTATAAAATAAATTTTGTGATAGTCTATTTGTTTAATAAATCTAATATATTTATAAAAAGTTATTTGTCCTATTTACTTTCGTAAATCGGCATGTTATCAAAAAATTTATTTTATAAATTTATTTTATTTGGTTAAATTACATTTTTATAATACATAAGTAGTGTTAAATAAATTAAAAAAGAATGACAAAAATTAAATGAATAAATAAATACAAAATAAATAACAATAAATATGAAATTTGTAATATTTATTAAATAAATAAAAAATAATATATATATAAAGAGCAAAAAAATATAAATTTAAAATAAATATAAAAAAATAAATTAATAAAATAAAATAATATATATTATAATGTTTTATTTTTAAATTCATATATATATATTATATATATAATTGAGATATATTTGGTTTATTGGGGAATGTAATTTTTTATAAAAGAGACGGTATTTTCGAAAATTGAGGGGAGACTAGGGGAGAGAAATTGTCAGTGGAAGGAGGGAAGAGTAGCCCTCAAAAATAATAGTTAGAAGTCTACATGTTGAAGCATAACAATTAATAAGAAAATCATAAAAAATTATAAAAATAATTTAAAGTTAAGATTAACTTTGCAAGAACTAATAGTTAGAGTTTGCATCATGAAGCACAACAAATAATAAAAAGATCATGAAAATCTTATAGAAATAATTTAAAGTAAAATAACAAACAACAATCAATAATAGACTAGAAATAAAAAAAAAAATTGTTAGGTTTTGTGAATAATTGCAATTTAGTTTTCTTATTTTAATAAGAAATTATGTTTTATATTGTAATATGTATCTTATTTTAATAATTTTTTATTTTAATTTTATAATTTAATAATATAAAATTAATTATAGATTTATTTTAATTTTATAATAAATATGAGATTTTATTTTAATATTGTAATAGATTTATTATTTTAATATTTTAATTTTATAATTTAATAATAAAAAATTTAATTATAGATTAGGTGTCATATATGTTTTTTTACTTCATTTTAATGGAGATTATAATAGTTTTTTTTATTATAATAGTTTCTTATTTTAATACCATATCATTTTAATTTTATAATTTAAAATACTAAATTATAATATTAATTAATTAAATTAATATTTTTCTTATTTTAAGAGGAGGTTATGTTTTTTTATTGTAATAGGTTTTTTTTATTTTAATTTCGCAATTTAATAAAAAGAAATTAAAGATATTTTAATTTTATAATTTTATAATAAATATGAGATTCTATTTTTATATATAATAGGTTTCTTATTCTAAAAATTTATTATTTTAATTTTATAAATTAATAAAAATAATAATTATATAGATTAGATGTCATGTATATTTTTATTTTAATGAGAAATTATAATATATTTTCTTATTGTAATAAATTTCTTATTTTAATAGTTTATCATTTTAATTTTAAATAATAATAAATTATAATATTAATTAATTAAAATAATATGTTTCTTATTGTATTATGAGATTATATTTTTATATTGTAATAAGTTTCTTATTTTTAATAAATTATTATTTTAATTCTATTATTTAATAATAATAATAATATTTAGGGATATTTTAATTTTATAATTTAATTAAAAATATTAATTATAGAGATTAGATATCTTATGTCACGGTGATAAAATTTTAAAATATTTAACTTTTATATATATATATATATATATAAATATATTTATATTTATATCTAGATTATCTATAATATTTTCAAAAGTTATCGTATAATACAATATGTTTTCTTATTATAATAAGGTCCTTATTTTTAGTTTTATTAATTTAATTTTATAACTTAATAGTATTTCTTATTTTGATAGGATAATATAATATGTTTTCTTATTAAAATATAATTCTTATTGTTGACGGTGGATTTTGGTCTCAGGGTAATATAGGAATATCACCTCCGAGGGAATCCTCCTCCAACTGTGAATTTGTTTAGTTATGGGAAACTAAAAGCAAATTTAGCGGAAAATAAGAAAATATACCAATCAGACAAGGCAATTTAACGTGGTTCGGTGGATTTTGGGATCCGACCTACGTCCACGGGCAAGAACAGGGTGGTGCTCTATTATTACTTAAATACACCTTTCAGGCCTCTCTTTCGCTCTTACAAATTGGAACTTTACAATTCGAATTTCTCACTCTTGTGATGATTTTTTTTTCATGTCCGTTTACATACGCTCTACCCTCCTATTTATAATAACAGAATTTGGACTCCTTCTCCTACAAGGGTTCCTAGTTGAGTTAACTTTCTTCCGCCACAAGGTTCCTAATTTCAAACTACCTTTACTTCCCTTGTCCTATTAAGATATCAATTCGTCAATTCTCCCGTGAAAGTAGGATAATTTATCATTTATCCGAGAAAATACGGTGCTCTATCTTCCTGAACACGCCTCGCTATATGGCCAGTATCCATGAGGTCGGTCATGGCAATCTTCTAGGCTGAGAGTCCATTGCCAATCTCTATAATGCTCGGTCATCTGAACTAAAATGGTTGGCCCCACAGGATGTGGTCGGTCTTCACATGATCTGGTCGGTTCTTGAACATGACCTGGTCGGTCTACACATGAAGTCAACCAGAGGAAAGGAAAATTACTCTTTTGTCTTTGTCATGCTGTTGTAAATATTGTAGTGCTTGAAAACACCATCAACATCTGTCCCCTAGTTTTCGGTTCCAACGAGTATGTGAGTTGGTACCGGGAACTACATGAAGAGGGTGTGCTGATTGTCCCTGCAAGTAGTCGTCCCAGAATACAAAAAGAACCTTCTTTTGGCGTTTCATTCGTCTTTCCTCGAGACGCACAACCGTCATGTCTTCTTAAATGCCCATCAAATCAACTTTAGGGTTTCTTCTAACTTTCGACACTTGTCAAACATCCGCTGGGTTCCCGCTAAAACCGTTGGCGATGTGCACCCTAGTTACGACTATAAGAGAACGAGGGTTTCACTGTTCCATTTTGCTGTCTTTATTGTCTCGTTCGTCGCCGAGCACCTAAGGAACGAGCATCTCCACAGCGAATAGCTTCTTGCTTCCGAGAAGAACAAGTAAGTCTTCTGAGTGATCTTTTTTCTTTTGTTGTGTTTGTGATTTCGTTTGCTTGTTTTGCTTAGGTAGAGACTTGTGGTTTCGTTGGGTCTTGCTTTTAGGGCACTTCTTTTAGAGACTTCATGTTTGGTTTAGCACGGGTACCGTGGGTAGCTTCCCGTAGACTGATTCTCTCTCCTTCTCTGTTTTTCTGGGTGTCAGGGATGTCTGATAGTAATTCTTCATCTGAGAGGCCTGTCAAAATCTCAACCCCCCCTGCTGAAGAGCTTTCCTCGGACTCAGGGGCGCCTAGTGTAGAAGATCTCGATACTACCCCCACTCCTTCCGAGGTCGAGAATGACTCCTATCATCAGAGGGTTCCTCGGAAGGACCCAGAGCCCGGGGAACTTGGATCGTCGGTTTTGGACATGAACCGTCCTTCTAAGATAACTGAGGATGACCTGGCGCTGTTGCGACAACGATACAGCATTCCAATAGACATTGCTCTTGAAGTTCCTGGCCCAATGGATCGTGCCAGTCAGCCTGACGAGGGCTCGGTGGCACTTCTTCCTATTTTCTTCGAGTGTGGGCTACGTTTGCCGATTCAACCTTATTTTGCTTGGATATTGGCCGAGATGGAGATCGCCCCTTGTCAGCTGAGTCTAAACAGTTGGAGGATTCTGGCGGGTTGCACGTGGTTTGGCATCGGGCAGGACTTGGCGATCCTTCCTTTGAAGAGGTGAAGAGGCTATTTCGGTTGAAAGCCAATCCCAGGTCGTACCATGGATGGTATTACCTTTCAGCTTATGACAGCTCGTCCAACGTCGTTAAGAAACTCCCTGATTCGAATAAGAACTTCAAAGATCTTTGGTTCTGGGCCACTGGTGATTGGGGACGGACCTTGAGGTCGGATGAAGGGGAGACCTTAGTACCGGATATCTTCAGGGCGGGAGGTTAGGAGATTGTCTTTTAGCTTCTTTCTTTCCCCCCCTTTTTTCTGTTTGAGTTCTTATCTTCCTTCTCGTGTTCCTTTTTAGCCTGTTGGAGGGATGCTCCCAAAGTTTCCCGCCGGGTTCGGCGGCGAGTATATTGGGCTCGTCGGTATGCCGCCCATTGGAGGGAGCTGGTAAATGACGCGGCTTTTATTGAGTCTGGCCTTATTCGGGCCGTCCCTCTGGAGGCCTCGGGTCGGTTTGGTGGAGGTCTACTTTTTGCTTTGTCTTCCTTGTTTGTTTATTTTGATGTCTTTCTTCCTTGTTCTTCTTCTGTTCATACGCTCTGGTTTTGACTTATCTTCCCTGCCCTTTTTTGTAGGTATGTCGAAGAGGCCGAAATTTCTCGAGAAGTTGGCCGGTACTGTGAAGAAGGCCGGTCATTCTGGTGTTGAAGCTTCTCGGGCTCGGACTGATCTTGCTGAGAATATATCTCCTGGACAAGTCCAAACGAGTGTTCGGGGACTATCCTCGCCTTCTGGTGGACAATCATCAGGATCCGCTCACCTGGCCAGTCCGCCGAAGCCTCCTAGGAAGAGGAGGCGTCAGTTCGGGACCGAGGAGGCCGAGTTGGCCCAGGAGGAGGGAGAGGACGAAGGAGCTGCTTTGGTCAAGAAGAAGACATTCGCAGGGGGAAGAAGTCTTCTGAAAGTTCCTCCAAGAAACGGAAGGGCCCTCTGGTCCTTGGGATGATGACTTGGGAGAGGGCATCCGGGAGGCGACTTCTCACCTATTGCCGGCTTTTAATGAACTGGCCGAGGTGGTTCCCCCGGAGGAGGTCCGAGGTACGAGGACGTATCTCCTGAAGGCGTTGTGGCTGAGATGAGTTCTCAGATGGCCAAGGTATTTTTACTCTTCTTCTCGGTTTTTTGGGATCCTGGTTCTTTCTCTTCTTGTGTTTGACTTCTTCCTCCCTTTTTGTGTGCAGGCCAACTATCTCATGGCCAAGAACAAGGGTCTTCTTCTGACCCTGCTGTCCGAGGGCGGTCTGGCCCAGAGGCTCCAAAGTCGTCTCTCCGAAGTGGAGGCAAAACTGGCTGATCGGGAAGAGGTGATCAAGAATCACGAGGCGGCTGCTGTTGAGAATTTCAAAACGAACAAGGCTCTCAAAGCAGCTGCCGTGGTAGAAAGGAAACTTGCTGATAGTACCGGGAGGACCTGAAGGCTGCCCAATCCGAAATTGGGGTTGAGGGGAGGGGGAAGGTAGCTGTGCTGAGGCCAAATTGAAGAGCAAAGATGAGGAGGTTGCTCGGGCCCGGGACAGTCTTGAGAGGAAGAAAACTGAGCTCGAGGAGAGGGAGATTGATCTCGAGAGAGAGAGATCGAGCTGGAAAAGAGAGAAGCTGATCTTGAGGCCGAGAAGGAGGCCATCCGTCTCGAGGGAGTTGGCGACTGTGCCGAGAGATGATACCGATGGTGCTGCCGAGCCTGAATATGGACCCTATCTACGCGGCCATCAGTTACTGCAAGGGGGATATTTCCGAGGAAGAGTTTCGAAAGTGGATCCCTCCTCCACCTGAGGAGGTGATGGATCCCGCCCCCATCTCGGTCGTTCCGGCTCCCGAGGTTCCTCCTGAAGAAGGATCGAGGCTGCCTGTGGATGAGGATTGCCTTGAGATCCTTCCTCCTGATGCCGAACGAGTTGTAGCTCTTCCTCCTGATACCGAAGTTGCAGCTCCTCCTCCTGATACCGAGCCGCCCATTCCGCCATTTGAACCAACTGAGGAGGAAGATCCTGCCCCTGCGCGGGATGAATGAGAAAGGGTAACCCTGCCGGGGCCCTATGTACACTTTAACTCTTTTGTAATAACATTACAATTTGTATTTATATATATACACATATATTTATGCATTTATATCTATTTATTTCTTTCTTCTTTTTCTTCTCCTTTTTATGCTCCTTGCCATCCTTGCAATTTTTAAGGCCCATCAAGGGTTAGCACGAGTTAGAGGGGTCTGGATTGACCCCAGGAAGAGTAAGGTATTTGGACCTGGGGGAATGTTGTGTCCCCGGTTCGCAGAGCTGACTTGGTGGGGCGTAGCTTGTCTCTGAGCTGGGCGCTCGACTTGGTTTCTGGGGGAGTGTTACCTCTCCAGACTAAAGCGGTTGATTCGTTGGGATGGGACGTAACCCGACCCCGAGTTATTTCAATGTCCTGGGGGAATGTTACGTCCCCAGTCTAGGAGGCAGACTCGGTGGGACGTTGCCCGACCCCGAGCCGTTCCAATCACTCGGTCCTGGGGGAATGTTACGTCCCCAGTCCAAAGGGCATACTCGGTGGGACATCGCCCGACCCCGAGCTGTTTCAATCACTTGGCCCTGGGGGAATGTTACGTCCCCAGTCCAAGGGCAGACTCGGTGGGAAATCGCCCGACCCCGAGCTGTTTCAATCACTTGGCCCTGGGGGAATGTTACGTCCCCGTCCAAAGAGACTGACTCGGTGGGACATCGCCCGACCCCGAGCCGTTTCAATCACTTGGCCCTGGGGGAATGTTATTACGTCCCCAGTCCAAAGGGCAGACTCGGTGGGACATCGCCCGACCCCGAGCTGTTTCAATCATTTGGCCCTGGGGGAATGTTACGTCCCCAGTCCAAACGCAGACTCGGTGGGACATCGCCCGACCCGAGAGTTTTCAATCATTGGCCCTGGGGGAATGTTACGTCCCCAGTCCAAACGGCAGACTCGGTGGGACATCGCCCGACCCCGAGCTGTTTCAATCACTTGGCCCTGGGGGAATGTTACGTCCCCAGTCCAAAGAATAGACTCGGTGGGACATCGCCCGACCCGAGCTGTTTCAATCACTTGGCCCTGGGGGAATGTTACGTCCCCAGTCCAAAGGGCAGACTCGGTGGGACATCGCCCGACCCGAGCTGTTTCAATCACTTGGCCCTGGGGGAATGTTACGTCCCCAGTCCAAAGAATAGACTCGGTGGGACATCGCCCGACCCCGAGCTTTTTCAATCACTTGGCCCTGGGGGAATGTTACGTCCCCAGTCCAAAGGGCAGACTCGGTGGGACGTCGCCCGACCCCGAGCTGTTTCAATCACTTGGCCCTGGGGGAATGTTACGTCCCCAGTCCAAAGAATAGACTCGGTGGGACATCGCCCGACCCCGAGCTGTTTCAATCACTTGGCCCTGGGGGAATGTTACGTCCCCAGTCCAAAGGGCAGACTCGGTGGGACATCGCCCGACCCCGAGCTGTTTCAATCATTTGGCCCTGGGGGAATGTTACGTCCCCAGTCCAAAGGGCAGACTCGGTGGGACATCGCCCGTCCCCGAGCTGGATAAAATAAGCGGCCTCAGCGGGCGAAATCCATCCGAAAAAAAAAGGATTTTATTCATGTTTGGGGGCGGACCGCCCCTTTTACAACAGCACTTCTGGCGTTTAGCTTCTGCAAAAAGGAGAAAGAAAAAACAGCAAAGTTGATCTTTATGGGAATACTTTTCTTAACATCTCGGTGTTCCATGGCTTCTTCTCAATCTCTTGCCGTTCAGTTGCTCCAGGATGTAGGCCCCTGGTCTTACTATCTCAGCGATCTTGTAAGGTCCCTCCCACTTGGCGCCTAACGAGCCCTCTTCAGGTCGTCGGGTGTTCATGGTCACTCTTCTTAGCACTAGATCACCTGGCAGGAAGGAGCGGGTCCGAACTCTCTTATTATAGAATCGGGCCATTCTCTGTTGGTAGATGGCTGCTCTTACTGCTGACTGTTCCCTTTTTTCTTCGACTCACAGATCGAGGTGATTTTTGATGAGTTCTTCGTTCTGTTTGCTTTCAAAGTGGCGGACCCGGTGGGTTGATATTCCGATCTCGGCCGGGATGACGGCCTCACATCCGTATGATAGAGAGAAGGGTGTTTCTCCTGTTGAGTCCTTGAAGGTCGTTCGGTGTGCCCACAGTACCTCTGGTAGTTCCTCGACCCTTAGACTTTGCTCGATCCGAGCCTAGCTTTCAGGTTTGACTTGATGGTTTTGTTGGTGGCTTCAACCTACCCGTTCGACTTGGGATGGGCTGGCGAGGCGAATTTTAAGGTTATCTGGAGGTCTTCGCAGAGTTTTCTCTGAATCCCCTGCTGTCAAATTGTTTTCCGTTGTCGGTGATGATTGCCTGGGGGACTCCGAACCGGCAAATTATATTTCTCTTAAGGAACTCCGTGGCTTTCTTTTCCGAGATGATGGACAATGGTTCTGCTTCCACCCATTTGGTAAAGTAGTCTATGGCCACGATTGCATATTTCGCCTGACCTCGTCCTTTCGGCATCGGCCCTATGATGTCTAGCCCCCACTGGGCGAAGGGCCAGGGGCTGGATATGGTGGTCAGCTGTTCTGCTGGCTGATGGTGGAGGTTGGCATTCTTTTGGCATCCCTCGCATTTCCGTGCTATCTTCATGCCATCCTCGTGCATGGTTGGCCAGTAAAATCCTTGTCTTAAGGCTTTGAAGGCGATCGATCTTCCCCCGGCGTGCCTTCCGCAGATGCCTGCGTGAATTTCCCTGAGCACGTAGTCTGCTTCTTCTGGTGCTAAGCATCTTAGGAGGGGTACGGTGTATCCTCTCCGGTAGAGTACTCCTCCAATTAGGGAAAACTTGGTACTCTTGAACTTCAGCTTCTGGCCTCCTTTTTATCTTTAGGGGTTTCTCCTGTTTCCAGGTACCTCCTGATCAGTTGCATCCATGAATCTTTGTCTTCTTCTTCTAGTACATCCACCTCGGTCTCCCCTATGCTCCTTTCTTGGAGGTATATAAGAGGGATTAATCTGGGGTTTTCTGTCTTCATTGAAGAGCAAGTCTGGCCAGGGAATCTGCTTCGCAGTTGTCTTCTCGTCCGACTTGTTTGAAGAGTACATTTCCTACCTTCTCCACCCATTTCTTTACTTCGGCTAAGTAAGATCATGGCTGGTTCTCTGGCTTGAAAGTCTCCTTTCAGCTGTTGTATTGCTAGCTGAGAATCACTTCTGATCACTACATTGCGGACTCCTACTACCGTACATAGTCTTAGTCCGGCCAGTATCGCCTCGTACTCTGCTTCATTATTCGTGGTTTTGAAGGCGAATTTGAGGGCGAGCAGTATTTCTTCTCCCTTTTTACTTTTTAGTGCTACCCCCCCCCGCTCCGTAGCCGTGCGAGCTCGCGGACCCGTCTACAGACATTTCCCACATGTCTTCTTCTACGGCTAAGACCTGTGGTTCCGTGAGCTCTGCTATGAAGTCTGCTAAGGCCTGCCCTTTTATTGCTGTTCTTGGGAGGTAGGAGATGTCATGCTCGGTTATTTCCACTGACCACTTCATCAGCCTCCCTGAGGCCTCTGGTTTCTGCAAGATTTGTCTCAGGGGAAAATCCGTGTATACTTTGATCGGATGGGCTTGAAAGTAGGGTCGTAACTTCCGAGCTGTGGTGACCAGGGATAGGGCGACGAGTTCGTGCACGGGGTATCGAGTTTCTGCGTCCAGCAGGGCTTTACTGACGTAGTAAACTGGTTTTTGGACGTGGTCGGTCTCTTGTACTAGTGCCGAGCTCACTGCGTGCTTCGAGACGGCCAGGTATAGATATAGTCTCCCCTGGGAGGGGTTTGGCTAGGAGAGGGGGCTGCGCCAGGTATTGTTTTAGGTGCTGGAAGGCTTCTTCGCACTCGGGTGTCCAGTCGACCCCTTTTTTGAGCTTTCTTGATGACTTTGAAGAAATGATGACACTTGTCGGTTGCTCGTGAGATGAACCGGTTGAGTGCGGCGATTCTTCCTGTAAGGCTTTGCACTTCCTTAACTGTCCGGGGAGACTTCAGGTCTAGTACGGCCTGTATCTTTTGCGGGTTTGCTTCAATGCCTCGTGAACTTACCATGTAGCCCAGGAATTTTCCCGAGGCTACCCCGAATGTGCACTTTTCTGGATTGAGCTTTAAATTGTGCTTCCTCAGGAGTTCGAATGTTTTTTCTTCAGGTCGGCTATATGGTCTCTTGGTTCCTCTGACATTGTTATCATGTCGTCGACATATACCAGCATGGTCGTGCCGATGAGCGGTTTGAAAACTTTGTTCACCAGTCTCTGGAAGGTCGCCCCTGCGTTTTTAATCCAAAAGGCATTACTTTATAGCAGTATAGCCCTTGGTCAGTAATAAAGGTGGTCTTCTCCTCATCTGCAGGGTACATCTTGACTTGATTGTATCCTGAGAAGGCGTCCATGAAGCTTAGCAGCCCTTGGCAAGCGGTGGTATCTACCAGTTGGTCTATATTTGGGAGGGGAAAGCTGTCTTTCGGACATGCTTTGTTGAGGTCGGTGAAATCTACGCACATTCTCCACTTTCCCGTTAGACTTTTTCACCAGTACCACATTGGACACCCATTCTGGGTATTTTACTTCTCGGATGAAACCGGCTTTCAGCAATTTTTCCACCTCGGTTGATATTGCTCCGCATCGCTTCCTCATCGCTCCTGGTTGATATTCTCCTCTTCTGTTTTACTAGCTTATGCAATGGGTTCACCGCTAAGCGATGGCTTATGAATTTTGGGTCGATTCCGGGCATGTCATCGTGTCCCCATGCAAAAACGTCGGGGTACTTTTGCAGGCATTCCAACAAGTCTTTTCTTAGGGTTTTGTCTAGACTTCCTCCTATTTTTATGTTCTTCTCTGGGCCGAACAATTTGACTTCTTCCAACTCTTCGGCTGATCCGAGCCGTGCAGTTTTGTCGGGCCGAGGAGCAGGGTTTTTCCTTGTATTTTCATCATCCTCGTCTCTCTGTCTCTTCTTGATGCCTCTTTCAACGCAGAGGGTTTCTCGCGAGAAAGTGGCGAAACAGCTGCGGGCTTTTTTCTGGCTCCCGCACACGATTCCGATCCCTTCCCGTGTGGGGAACTTCAATTTCAAGAAATGACACGACATTGCGGCCTTGTTTTTCATCATGAAGGGGCGGCCGACAATGACTTGATAACTGCCCATGCAGTCTACCGCGGTGAAGTTTATCATGACTGTTCGTGTTTTGGGGGCAGTCCCGATTGTTACTGCTAACTGAATTTTTCCCAGGGGGATGACCGTTGAACCCCCGAATCCGTACAGGGGGGTGCTGTCCTTGGTTAGGGCTGTGTATTCTACTCCCAGGTCTCCAATGTTTCTTTGGAAATTATGTCTACCGCCGCTCCCAGGATCCACCAGGATTCGGTCTACTTCTGTGCCGCCAATTGTTGCTTTTATTATCAGTGCGTCATCGTGGGGGAAACTTACCCCCTGAGCGTCCTCATCGGTGAACATAATGGGTGTTGACCGATTCCCTTGGGGGTTTGGGATTTTTTCTGTTTTTAGCACTTCCGTCCCCCGTGCTCGGCTGTAATTCTTTCTTGACCGATTAGAGTCCCCGGCCAGCGTTGCCCCTCCTGCGATGACGTTACCCTCGATTCCTTGCCCTTTGTCTGGCGGCCATGGTTTCGTGGTCGATGTAATTGTTTAGGTACCCGTTCCGGGCTAGGTCCTCCATTTGTTCCCGTAGATCCTTGCACTCATCGGTTGTGTGCCCTTTTAGGTTGTGATGTAGGCAGTAGGACCTTTGTTTTTTTCTGTCTGGGGGAAACCTCCTGAGGTCTGGTTCTATTAAGAGACCTTTCTCCCGTATTTCCATGATGATTTCTCCTGGCGGCTTGCTCAAAGGGATATATGTCTCCTCTCGAACCACGTGGTTTACCTGAGTTGTGGGTCTCTTTCCCTGGTCCTTCTGTGCCATCGGCTTGAATTCCTTGGGTCTTGGGTTGAACTTTCGGAATTCTCTCTCCGGTCGCCGGTGGTCTTCCCTCCTTATCAACCTTTCTCTGGTGGTTGTCCCCCTCCGGGATACTTTTTCTTCGCTTTCTAGCAGGACGTACTTCCTGGCTATCTCCAGTGCGGTAGCGTAGTCCGGCGTTTCATGGATTCTTAGATGGGTCCACAGTTTCCCGACCCTAGGGCTCCTTTCAGACTTTCCAGGGCTTCTTGGGATTCGTATCCTCCGACCTCGAGTACGGTGTTGTGGTACCTTTCAATGAAGCTCTTTAGTGTTTCGTCATCTCCCTGTTTCATGAGCCTTAATTCTCCTATTGTCTTTTTAGGGGTGCAGGCTCCTTTGAAGTGTCGGATGAATGATTTTTTAAGCTGGAGAAGCTCTGGATACTTCCCGGGGCCAGACTTCTATACCATAGGATGGCAGGTCCACCCAAAGTTAAGGGAAATACTTTGCATACGGTGTCGCCCGTTACCCCCTGTACTTCCATCAGGAGGACAAAATTCTCAATGTGGGACTTTGGGTCGGAGTGGCCTTTGTATGGCGTTATGGTCGGCATGTTAAACCGCTTTGGGAATTGTGCTGTTTTTATCTCTTCCGTAAGGGGAGACCTCTCTTCCTCGCCTCCGGTGTCCCCTGTGCTGATCTTGAGGCCTTCTCCCCATCTGGTCATCTCTTTTCTTAACCAAGATTTTATTCCATGGGCTGTCCCCCCGTGTCGCCTTCTGTGTCCTTCTGTTCGTCTGTTGTTCCGGTGTGGCGTTCCATGAGCTCGGAGGTCTCCTGCATGTCTTCGTTGTACTTCTTCTATCTTCCCTTTTGGAGTTGTAAAAACTGTCGGATGAGGATCGGGTGTTTGTTCCTCCTCTTCTTCCCATGTGTCTTCTGATCGCGGTTCTCTTCCTACCACTTCAGATCTTACCCCATAAGGGCCTCTTTTTCTGGGCTCCTCGTCCTCGCTTACATCTGCTATTCTTTTCCCTTTTTCCCTTTCTTTTCTCTTCTGGCTGGCCCCGGTTTCTGGTTTCTCGTGGTCCGCTCCTCCCATTCTTTCTAGTCGTTCCATCACAGTTCTCATGCTATCTTCCATTCTTCTCATCCAGTCTATTGCCGGACCTCCTGGTTGGTGATCTCCGTCTTCCGCCATTTGTCTTATCACGCGAGTTGCTTTTTGCTGAAGTTCCCCACAGACGGCGCCAACTGTTGACGGTGGATTTTGGTCTCAGGGTAATATAGGAATATCACCTCCGAGGGAATCCTCCTCCAACTGTGAATTTGTTTAGTTATGGGAAACTAAAAGCAAATTTAGCGGAAAATAAGAAAATATACCAATCAGACAAGGCAATTTAACGTGGTTCGGTGGATTTTGGGATCCGACCTACGTCCACGGGCAAGAACAGGTGGTGCTCTATTATTACTTAAATACACCTTTCAGGCCTCTCTTTCGCTCTTACAAATTGGAACTTTACAATTCGAATTTCTCACTCTTGTGATGATTTTTTTGATGTCCGTTTACATACGCTCTACCCTCCTATTTATAATAACAGAATTTGGACTCCTTCTCCTACAAGGGTTCCTAGTTGAGTTAACTTTTCTTCCGCCACAAGGTTTCCTAATTTCAAACTACCTTTACTTCCCTTGTCCTATTAAGATATCAATTCGTCAATTCTCCCGTGAAAGTAGGATAATTTATCACTTTATCCGAGAAAATACGGTGCTCTATCTTCCTGAACACGCCTCGCTATATGGCCAGTATCCATGAGGTCGGTCATGGCAATCTTCTAGGCTGAGAGTCCCATTGCCAATCTCTATAATGCTCGGTCATCTGAACTAAAATGGTTGGCCCCACAGGATGTGGTCGGTCTTCACATGATCTGGTCGGTCTTAACATGACCTGGTCGGTCTACACATGAAGTGGCCGGTCTGACCATGAAGTGGTCGGTCTGACCATGAAGTGGCCGGTCTGACCATGAAGTGGTCGGTCTGACCATGAAGTCAACCAGAGAAAGGAAATTACTCTTTTGTCTTTGTCATGCTGTTGTAAATATTGTAGTGCTTGAAAACACCATCAACAAGGTGTTTTAGGCACTTTGCCTAATAAACAAGATTCGCAGACGTCATATGAATTAGGATCAAATCCGTCCAAGTTTCCATTCTTCGAAAGAGTGGATATACGAGTCTTGTTAATGTGTCCCAGAAGACAATGTCACAAATAAGTCTCATTAGAATTACTCAATTTGATATTTTTGTTTGTCATGTTATATGGTTGAGATTCATTTATATTCAAAATATAAATACTATTATTAACATCTGCTGTACATATCGAAATGTTATCTTTATATATAAAACACCCAGTGTTCCATAATACAAAGGTATACCCGCAACGAGTTAAACAAAATACAGAGATGATGTTCCTAGTCAAACTAGGTATGAAATAACAGTCACCTAATGTAATTACATGCCCCAAGGGCAGGTACAAACATATGTCCCAACGGCCAAAACAACGACTCTCGTCCCGTTCCCAACTTACAGGTCGATCTCGTCTGAAGCCAATATCATACTAATCAGCAAATCCTGCATATCAGTACATATGTGAGTACCACATCCAGAATAAAAAAAATCCAATTTTTAAACCAGTAGTGGACATGTTTATAACAAATATACCTGAAGCAGAAGTGACCGGTGCGTAATCACACGCGTATAATGCAAGCACACGTATCGTTCAAGTAGTATAAAAAGTATCTATCCCACGAGGACTTAATACCTAATCTATTAATTTTATGAGGTCAAATGATTACTAGTATCTAACAGGTTGATTGATTAATTTGAAATGGTGATGATTTTGAATTTAAAAAGAAAATAAAATTACGCGAAAGTAGGTTTAAGAAAATTCAATATTAGGAAACTATCTAGGGTTGTGAATCTTCCAATATCATTTTAAAGATGAAGTGGTTATTTCATTTTTGTGTAATATATCGGTTTACTAAACTGGAACACTAAATTATGCGAAAGCCTCTGTCGATGGTCAGACCCAAATACCCAGTATAACCCAATTGAACCATATGTCTATGTCAACCAAATTACCTGGATTCATTAAGTTTAAGTTCCAATTATGGCTACCCCCCGACATGTATATATGTGTTGGGCTTCTAGATTAGTCCCAATGATCATTCAAGCATAGAAATCCATGTGTGAATACTAAAAGAGGTATGGCGGAATCATACTTGCATTGATCGGCTTTTGCGATGCGAGGAACAACAAAAATCTTCAAGCTTTTCCTTCCTTGAGCTCTCGGTTTTTGCTTTCTTTTAGGCTCCATTTTCGGTCCTTCAAACTCCAAGCTTGGTGTGCATTCCATGCCCATGGGTAAGTTTCCCTATCACCTTCGGAAGACTCCTAATGTGTGCTAGCACCTTGGAAAAATTTGCCGTAAATTCTTCCTTTACTCTTGCTCACTCTTGGCAATTGCATATTTTTGGAGAGCAAAATTGGCCCTTGGCCGAATAAGGGAGAAGAGAAGAGAGAGAGTTGTGTTGAGTTGGTTTGTCTATCTAATACACTAAATTGATTTTCCAAAATCAATTAATGATATACTAAATTTTAATTACAAAAATGGTACAAGCATTAAAGTTATCCAACTACCACCATCAATCACAAGTGACAAGTTGTCACATCACTCAAAGTGACTAGACATCACATCAATCGATTGGCAAGTGATTTGACGCTTGATGTGACTTGTGGGCCCTACTCGATTTGAAATGCGAGTGCACCCGCAAACACTCCTGGGCTCGGGTTTGCTAATTCTGAATTAATGAATTTTACGTTGCGACGTAATTAAATCAAATTTAATTAAATAATTTTGCCTAGTAAAATTACTATTCACGTCGCTAACGAATTAATTCTAAATTAACTCGTTCGCCCGAATTAAAATCTAATTTTAATTCCGTGTCGAAATCCAATTTCGTATAATATATCGAATATATTATTTTATCGATTAATTCCAAATTAATCGGTCTCTCTCTTTAAATAATATTTGATCCCTGATAAAATATCTCCGTAATTAATCCCAGATTAATTTTCTCTCTCTTATAATTAATCCCAGATTAATAAAGTGCGAGTCATACATCATCAGTGAATCTTCAGGAAGTGACCCACGAGATCCCCGGATATGTTGGCAGTAAATCCGATCGTCAGACTATCCGAACACGTACGTACCTAGTACTACATTTTACCGATTTACAAGACATGGTTGGCTTCTAGCAATGCACCGTGCCTACCCAATTCTCCAGAAATATTCTTAAAGGAATATGTGATCTATATCAGGCGTAGTATATGTAGTATTACGTATTACGATCTAGTATCGGATGTCACATGCTAGGCCTGGGGCTGGAATTGTGTCTGCCCCGTACGAAGCACATATCGGATCTCTGGTAACTAGTCTCTATAATCGGATAAATATGACCTAGTAATAATATCCCGATAGCTGCAGCATAAAAGAGCACCAGTTTCGTATCCTACGTGATCATCATCTCCACTATGACTGGAGTGATACTTCCATCTTGACATCACACCCAATACACTACAATTCTCAATATACCCAGAAGAGGCGTACATAGAACCTGTTAAAGCCCTGGACGACCAAAACTAATGTATATTGATTGTCGCAAGTATTAGCGGTGCAAGTCTCAGGTTAAGACCAAATACACCTACCCTGATTCGGACTTCCATAGACACATAGTCATACTACCAATGGAATTCCGAGGGGTCTATCCAGAGCGAAGCTGTTTCCGTACCATCGGTAAAGATAACCTCCTATTACACTTGCATGAGTATTCTATACCCAAATATATAAGAACTATGCAGTTATGCTCCCACAATGCGCACAAGTGTAATACTAGTCTTTTACGCATTATCGATGTCCAATCTCGATAATACTCTGACTAGGGATATTTAATGATTAAAAATTTATGGATTGATAATGTCTCATATCATCTCAATCCGGAACTAATCATATGGACCTTTTATCATTTATACATCTAGTTAATCCAATTACAAATGATAAAAGGGCAATTTCCTTTCTCACATAGTTAATTTGTACAACAACACCATGATCTGTACAAATAGTGATGCTATGGGTCATAATTGTCCAACAATCTCCCATTTGGCCTATAGCAAATCACTCAAGTTTCCTACACCAGAACTATGTACGGTTCGCTCAAACTTCTGATGAGAAAATACTTTCGTCAGCGGATTTACGGTGTTTTCACTGATGCGATTTATACGATCATCACATCGCCACGATGTATGATCCGAACAAATCAGATGAATATTTGAAGTATATATCTGGATCGTTGATGAGACCATTAATTCTTTAGCTTGTATTGTAGCCTTGCTCAGCTGCTAACAGAACTACTCCTAATCTGATTAGGATTATTATCGATCCAAAAGGCTTCTATTGCTGCCTCAGCTGCAGCAATAATCCACTTTTGTTGTTTATTCGACAATAGTATCTTGCTTGGAAGATTTCCAGCTCATTGTTCCGTTATTCAAACTGTATAGTACATTTGTTACGACTTATAGTCGTTTTTTTCGGTTATGAAACTTGCAACAGTGAACCCAGTCACTTCAAGTTCTCCTTCTCCATAGTATAAGACAGCATCCTTAGTTCATCTAAGATACTTAAGGATGTTCTTAACATCAATCCAGTGACTATCACATGGATTGGCCCGATCGTGACTCCATATGCTCAAAGTATATGAGACACCAGGTCGCATACATTTTTCAATGTACGAGTTCTCGGAGAGTACCAAAAACTCTTAGATCTATCCCAGTAGATCTTTATTCCTAGAATAAATGTTGTTTCTCCCAAGAATTATACGGAGAATTTTCATGAAAGCCAAGCTTTCACCAATAGTAATTATGGGAATATCATTTCCAAGAATTGATATGTCATCATTATAGGACTTTCACTGTCAGTGCGCTCCCACTAACCTCCTTATATAAACAAGAATCATTTTCGTTTTGAATTAAATTATATACCATTATGATTACATCAAAACAATAATTCCAAGAACGCAGCGCTTGCTTCAATATACATAATGGATCGAATTAACTTGCAAACCTCGTTTGCTCATTTTAGTACGACAAAACCGTCAGGATGTTATAAACATCCTCCAAAGGGTTTCCATTTAAGGAAAGCGATTTTGACGTTCCTACTGCCATATTTCATAAATGAAACATGCAGCATTAGCAAGCATTATCCAAATGGATTTGACCATGGCAACAAGTAAAAGGTTTCGTCGTAATCGACACAATTTTGATAACGATACCTTTTCGCTACAAGCCCAGCTTAGTACGTTGGTATGTTGCCTTCCATGTATGTCTTCCTTGAAGACTTATATAGTACCAATAGGCACAATGCCTTTCGGTACAACAACTAGTATCCAAACTTGGTTATTATACATGGAATCCATTTCGGACATTATGGCACTTTTCCATAATAGGGAGTCGATACCTTGTATCACTTCCTCATACGTAGTCAGTTCGTATTCCTCAATAAGATTGAAAACTTTACGAGGTGAGATCAGAAACCCATACCTCCCAGGTTGTTTTCTGACTCTCTCCGACTTGAGTGGTTCTTGTGTATTCGAAGATTATTGGTATAGTTTCATCCTTGATGAACTATTTGTGTTCCATTAAGGAATCGGTGCCTGGAATAGTATTACTCCGATTTTCATCGAGTTTTACTATCCTCTCACTTACCACTGCATTTCGGTATTCCTCTTAGGAAAACCGCATGGTGAGCAACAATTACATTGTTCTCTAGTGAGTTGTATAAGTACTATACTTGGTTTCCCTAGGTTAACCTACAACTTAGGCACTTATCCGATTTGGGTTCTAGTTTGGCATCATCCAAACATATGCCTAACATTCCCAAATCTTCAGGAATGAGAAAACCCAGTTTCTTTCCTGTTCATATCTAATATGAAGTCTGTCAAACAAATTTTTATGGAACCTTATTCAAAATAAGTTTTGCACTGTTAATGCGTATCTTTGAAGGAAATGGTAGCTCAGAGCGACTCATGATTAACCTTATCATGTCCACAAAATTTGGTTTCTCTGATTGGACACACCGTCAAATTGACGTGTTCCAGAAGGAGTCCTCATTGAAAGAATACTATACTCTTTCAAGTATATTAGAAACTTATTGCTTAATTATTTTCCATCATGGTCTAACCATGATGTTTTAATACTTTAGCCGATATGTTTGTCTACTTCGTGTCGAAACTCTTGAATTTATCAAAAGTTTCCGATTCATGTTTCCAAAGAAACACATAACCATAACGCAATGCCACATCCGTAAAGGTCACGAAATATTCATATCCATATCTAGCCTAGCTAGATATGGGCCCACTTACGTCACTATGAACGAGGGCTAGCAGATTGATGGCATTTGCACTTTTACCAAGTAAAAAGTATTTCAGGCACTTTGCCTAATAAACTAGGTTCGTAGACATCATTTGAATAGTATCAAATCCATCATAGTATCCACTCTTCAAAAGTGTGGATATAGGAGTCTTGTTTAATTTGTCTCAGACAATAATGCCACATATAAGTCACAACTGATTAATTCAGTTTGAGCTATTTGTTTGTCATGTTATACGTTTGAGATTTATTTATATTCAAAATATAAATATTGTTATTCACATCTAATGTGTTTATCTCAATATCATCTTTATAAAATAAAACACTTTAGTGTTCTAGAATATAAAGGTATATCCGCAACGGATTATACTCTGATATAGAGATAATGTTTCTAGTCAAAGTAGTTACATTTTAACAGTTTCCTAATTCAAGTACATACCCAAAAGGTAGTTCCTAAACTTAGGTCTCTACGGTCAAAACAGCAACTCTCGTCCTATTTTCGATTCGCAGATCATTCTCATCTGAAGTCAGTATCCTGCTTTTCAGCAGATTCTGCACATCAGTACATATTAATGTACCACACTCAGTATCTAAAATCCAATTTTAATACTAGTAGCGAACATGTTTATGAACAAGCATGGTTGAAGCCGGAGCCTTGCCCCTCTTCACTTCCTTCATGTGTACCTTGTCCATATACCCGCAACGGGTTAAACCCTGATATAGAGATAATGTTCCTAGTCATACTAGTTACACTGTAACAGTTTCCTAATTTAAGTACATACCCAAAGGGTAGTTCCTAAACTTAGGTATCTACGGTTAAAACAGCGATTGTCGTCCAGTTTTTAACTCACAGATAAATCTCAACTGAAGTCAGTATCCTGCTAATCAGCAGATTCTGCACATCAATGCATATATATGTACCACATCCAGTATCTAAAACCCAATTTTAATACTCATAGTGAACATGTTTATGACAATTTGGTTGAAGCCAGAGCCTTGCCCCTTCTCTGTTCCTTCATGTCTGCGTTGTCCATATGCCAGTCACGCTTCCAGTGACCTCGTTTGCCACAGTTTAGGCAGACATCTTGGGATATGTCCTTTGTCTTCCCAGAAGATTATAATGATTTTGCATTTGCCCCCTTTCCACACCCCATAAGCCTTTGGCCAAGCCTTGGCCTTCTGGGACGTCGAAGTAAGATACGCTTGCGCTTCTTGCCTTATTGCAAACTTTGGCTTTTTCTCCTTGAGTATAGCCATTAACTCTCCAAGAGTTTTCTATTGCAATTTGTACTTCTAAGATCTAAGGATAGATCTATGAAGATCCTTCAATTTCAATATCATACTATAAGGATCTAATACTTAGTTCGGACTAAGAAATTAAGGAGTCTTTGCGGCAAGCATAACAGATTAAGCACTTAAGTTATCATCACATGAATCTTCCAAAGATCATGCTCTACATTTTCTTCTCAACTCCGGGCTTAGGCCAAGATGTTATTCTATCAGATAGAATAACTTCTCAGTTCCCAGGACTATCTGAGGTTTTATTCCCAATTTAAAAATTAAAATCGTTTAAAATATTTTCACCCATGATTATATTTTAAACAATAATCTTTCAATTATCTGATTCTAATAGTCCAACTATTTAATCACGATTTTAGGTACTATAGATTATTATGATTATTATAGTCTAACTACATAATCAACTATAATTTAATTGATTAAATTCAATTATATTATTACTATAATCCAATTATAAAATCAACTATTAATTGAAATAGTTTGAATACAGTCCAACTGTTTAATTAAAACAACAATTAAATATTAATTAGTCCAACTAATATATTATATAACGATGAAAAATTGGAATGAGCGCGTATTGGCAAGTAACTAAACGAATATTGCAAATTTAATACTTGCCTCCCACTATTTTTCGGCGAGCCTCTAACCCTCTGTTGAGTACTCGGGAAACCTTGTTTCCTAGTGGGCTAGGATCCCGTTAAATAACACACAATCTTGACTTGGCCAACAAATTGTATGATAATTAACTAGGTAGATCTCTAAGATCAATTGGATCCCATCCATTTCTAGATCCAGTAGGTGGACATCCAAGTCCATAACAATATCTTATATATGCCAATATATCCAATATATTCCCTAACATTTTTCCTCTGAATCAACTAAGCCTTGGCTTTGGCACAACAAACTTAGTGATCCCAGTTAAGCGGAACCCATTGACCTTGGAAAGCTTCATAATCAATGTCGATGGACAAGAAGTGATCTTGACTTTGGCCAACAAATCACAACTTGGACAAGACAACGATATGGAACAAAGCCTTCATGATTCAAACACATCCGCGACGGACAAAGGTCTTGACTTCGGCCAACAAACCAGTGTCAGTCTTGGATCTTGACTAAGAATCACTCATGGAAGGAAAAACGCTTAATATGTGTTGAGGGTTTTTTCACGTAATTGGCAACCATTAATATCTTTGTTAAGGTCTCATCATCATACACCCTTAAACATGCATTCTAAAAAACATAATAAGGCTCGTATAAATAAATATAATAATGATATGCGGATGGATATTTAAACACATTGTTCCTAGAACAAATCTCTCACTTTCCTCTCTCCCGCTAGCACAAGTATTACTTCTACCCGATTACATAAAACTTCTAAAGAAACCTCATTTACATTGAGGGGAATAGGTGATAAGAGAAATACACAGAGTCAAGAGGTAATAGGATGGAAACGCAAGTCCAATTAATAAATTCTAAATTTATTACAATAATTTCCAAAATTGCCCTCACCCATCTAATATCCATCTGATATACATTATTCATACATCGCATCCATGTATTCACACAAAGCATGTTATCAATAAATCTAATCCAATTAATTAATCTGAAATTAATGACCATCCAATGTTCAAACAACGATTTGATTTTGCGCGAGTCTAACTCGTTTTGCGAATAAGTACTCAAAGTATGAATTCTTGAATTATATTAAACTACAACATTAAATCCAATTTAATTTGTATTTAATATTAATTCTTTATTTAATTCTAAATTAAATAATTACGCTTTTTAATGTGCCTTTACGACTTAGATTCTAAATCTAATCGTTACGGGTCTCAAAGCCCAATTAACATCCAATGTCAATTTAATTAAAGTCCAATAAGCTTTTAATTAATTTCATAAGGCATGGACTTTGGTCAACATGGGTCAAACACAAATACCAAAGCCCATTTAAGGAATCACCCTTATTTGCCATGAAACCAATTTAGGCCCATTAGGCCCAATTAAAGTTTTAAAGGTCCATTAGTTATATTTGGACTTTATGGATATGGTTTTGGGCCCAATTGGATCCAACCAATTAGCCTAAACCAAACTTGGCCCAACCACGCCCATTAAGCCCAATTACAACTTTACAAACCCAATTCCAAATTTGGCCCAATTAATTAAATTACCAAAATTCCGAATTTCATAATTTAATTAACCTAAAGTGTTGGTTTCTATTAAGGTCACAAGATCATAAACAAGCATGAAATAAGTGTGCGAATACAACGAGGGAGTTGCGGAATACTCACATCGATCGGTTGAGTGACGCTTTGACGAACAAAATATGATTTTCTTCCCTTGAACTGGTCACGGCAGTGATTGCTCCAAGCTTACTGGTTTTCGATTTTTGACTCCAATCTTTTGAGCTTCAAGCTTCGTCAAACGATTCCCAGCTCATAGGTGGACTTCCCTATCACCTTTGCGTGATCCCGTTGAGTGCTAGCTCTCTTGATTTTGCAACAAAATCAAACACTCTTGCTTCCCAAACTCACGGTAGTGAGCTGTGTGCAGAAGAGAGGAAAAACAACCCATGAAGGGCGTGAGAGAGAGAGATTTAAATGAATAAAGAGAGTTGTGTGTTATTTGTATTTTGTGTATCAAATACACTTAAATGAAATTCAAATTCATTTACTACAAATTTGGCTTTACAAAAGTCAAACCATAAAACCACACCAACCTCTATCAACTCACATCACTCCATCAATCATGAATAGTGACTTGCGTCAATCACTCAAAGTGAAAGACATCCACCACTTGAATGACGAATGATGTGACGCTAGTTGCGACTAGCGATTTGAAGCTTGATTTGACTTGCGTACCGCTTTCGAATTCGAAATGCGAATGCGCTCGCAAACAATCTCGGGCTCAGGTTCGTTAATTCCAAATTAACGAATTTTCCGTTGCGACGCAATTAAATGATTACGCCTAGCAAAATCACTATTCACGTCGCTAACGAATTAATTCTAAATTAATTCGTTCGCCAGAATTAAAATCTAATTTTAATTCCGCGTCGAAATCCAATTTCATTTAATATATCGAATATATTTTTTATCGATTAATTCAAAATTAATCGTTATCTCTCTTTAAATGATATTTTATCCCAGATAAAATATCTCCGCAATTAATCCCAGATTAATTTTCTCTCTCTTCTAATTAATCCCAGATTAATTTAGAGTGCGAGTCATACGTCATCGGTGAATCTTTGGGAAGTGACCCATGAGATCCCCGGATATGTTGGCAGTAAATTCGGTCGTCGGACTATCCGAACACGTAAGTACCAAGTACTACATTTTACCGATTTACAAGACAAGGTTGGCTTCTAGCAAAGCACCATGCCTTCCCGATTCTCCGGAAATATCCTTACAGGAATAAAGGATCTATATCAGGCGTAGTATACCTAGTATTACGTATTTCTGTCCAGTATCAGATGATCACGTGCTAGGCCTGGGGCTGGAATTATGTCTGCCCCGTACGAAGCACATGTCGGATGTCTGGTAACTAGTCTCCATAATCGGATAAACATGAGGGAGTGACACTACACTTCCGTCTTGTAGTGACACTACACTACACTTCCGTGACCATCATCTCCATATGACTGGAGTGACACTTCCGTCTTGACATCACACCCAACACACTACGATTCTCAATAAACCCAGCATTGGTGTACACAGAACCTGTTAAAGTCCTGGACGTGTAACCAAAGTATATTGATTGTCGCAAGTATAGCGGTGCAAGTCTCAGGTTAAGACCAAATACACCTACCCTGATTTCGGACTTCCATAGACACATTGTCATACTACCATGGAAAGGGGTTCTGAGGGGGTCTATCCAGAGCGAAGCTGTTTCCCGTACCATCTGTAAAACACAATCTCCTACTACACTTGCATGAGTATCCTATACCCAAATATATGAGAACTATGTCGTTGTGCCCTCACAATGCGCACAAGTGTAATACTAGTCTTTTACGTATTTATCGATGTCCAATCTCGATAATACTATGACTAGGGATATTTAATGATTTATCCTTCGTGGACTGATACTGTCTCATATCATTCTCCGTCTAGGAACAAATCATAGGGACCTCCTATCATTTATACATCTAGGTGATCTAATCACAAATGATAAGAGTGCAATCTCCTTTGTCACATAGTTAATTTGTACAACAACACCATGATCTGTACAAATAGTGACGCTATGGGTCATAATTGTCCAACATAAAGTGTATGCCATAATTAATCAACCAAATTAATATTTCCAAAACATCAATTTACTCAATTAATTATGCTTATTATCATCAAAACATGTCCAATACATTTGAATCAAAAATCAATCATTTTCCATGCTTTACATGTCACGACATTTTAGGGTTTTTATTGTCCGATTCGGTTTCAATCCAATAAATCCAAAATCAATATTTCCCAAATGATTTCAACTCATCCAATGATCAAAATCAAAAAAAATACCATGACTTAGGGCAACATTACACATTCAGCCAAGCCAATGTTATTTGGGAAAATTTGATCCAATATAATTTTCATCAAATTGATCATGCATAACACTATGTTATCATAATTTAATCATACTCAAACATGCTCAAATCAATTTTGCCCAATTTTACCCTAATTTCAATTTCATGCTCAAAATGGCTCAAGATACCATTGTTGGGTTTCTAGATTAGTCCCAAGGATCATTCAAGCATAGAAATCCATGTTTGAATACTCAAAGAGGTATGGCGGAATCATACTTACATTGATCGGCTTTTGCAATGCGAGGAACAACAAAAATCTTCAAGCTTTTCCTTCCTTGAGCTCTCGGTTTTTGCTTCCTTTTGGGCTCCATTTTCGGTCCTTCAAGCTCTAAGCTTGGTGTACATTCCATGCCCACGGGTGAGTTTCCCTATCACCTTCGAAACACTCCTAATGTGTGCTATCACCTTGGAAACCTTTGCCGCAAAAGTCTTCCTTTACTCTTGCTCACTTTCGACAATTGTAGATTTTTGGATAGCAAAATTGGCCCTGGCCGAATAAGGGAGAAGAGAAGAGAGAGAGTTGTGTTGAGTTGGTTTGTGTGTCTCATACACTTAATTGATTTTCCAAAATCCATTAATGATACACCAAATTTGAATTACAAAAATGGTACAAGCATTAAAGCTATCCAACTACCACCATCAATCACAAGTGACAAGTTGTCACATCACTCAAAGTGACTAGACATCACATCAATTGATTGACTAGTGATTTGACACTTGATGTGACTTGTGGGCCCCACTTGATTGGAAATACGAGTGCGCCCGCAAACACTCCCGGGCTCGGGTTCGCTAATTCCGAATTAACGAATTTTCCGTTGCGACGTAATTAATTCAAATTTAATTAAATAATTGTGCCTAGCAAAATTACTATTCATGTCGCTAACGAAGTAATTCTAAATTAACTCGTTCCCCCGAATTAAAATCTAATTTTAATTCCGCGTCGAAATCCAATTTCGTATAATATATCGAATATATTATTTTATCGATTAATTCCAAATTAATCGTTCTCTCTATTTTAATAATATTTTATCCCAGATAAAATATCTCCGTAATTAATCCCAGATTAATTTTCTCTCTCTTATAATTAATCCCAGATTAATAAAGTGCGAGTCATACGTCATCGGTGAATCTTCGGGAAGCGACCCATGAGATCCCCGGATATGTTGGCAGTAAATCCAGTCGTCGGTCTATCCGAACACGTACGTACCTAGTACTACGTTTTTACCGATTTACAAGACATGGTTGGCTTCTAGCAGAGCACCGTGCCTACCCAATTCTCCAAAAATATTCTTAAAGGAATATGTGATCTATATCAGGCGTAGTTGTTGGGTTTCTAGATTTGTCCCAAGATCGATTTCAAGCATAAAACATGTGCGAATACAACAATGAAGAATGGCAGAATCATATTTACATTGATCGGATTTGGCGATGCGAGGAACAACAAAAAATTTCTCCTAGCTCCCTTGAAGCTCTCGGCTTTGGCCACTTTTTGTGCTCCTTTATTTTCGGTCAACTCCATGGATGAATCTCCAAGCTCCAAGCTTTGTGTGGTGATTCCATGCTCATAATTTAGTTCCCTATCACCTTAGGATTACTCTTCATGTTCTAGAAATGGAAAGATTTGCCACAAATCTTCCTTATTTCTTCTTATTATTTTCGGCCTAGCCAAAATTGGAGAAGAAGAGAGAGTTTGGCCTCCTTGCCGAAAAAGAGAGGGAGAGAGTAGTAGAAAATGTGTGTGTGTGTGTTTTTTATATCTAATACCAAAAATAAAAGTCAAATACCAATTAATAAAATAATGGTATATGTCTTTCAATCACACTTGAGTGTCTAACACTCTTCCATCAATTTCCATCACTATTCACATCAATGATGACAAGCATCACTTCACTCAAAGTGATGTGACTTCTATCACTTGATTGACTAGTGATTTGACGCTTGATGTGACTTGTGGGCCGCACTTGAATTCGAAATGCGAGTGCGCCCGCAAACACTCCCGGGCTCGGGTTCGCCAATTCCGAATTAACGAATTTTCCGTTGCGACGTAATAAATATTTATGCCTAGCAAAATTACTATAACGCGCTAACGAGTTAATTCTAAATTAACTCGTTTGCCGGAATTAAAAGCTAATTTTAATTCTACATCGAAATTCAATTTCGTATAATATATCAAATATATTAATTTATCGATAATTACAAGTTAATCGTTCTCTCTCGCAGTTAAAATATCTCCATATTTAATCCCAGATTAATTTTCTCTCTCTTATAATTAATCCAGATTAATAAAGTGCGAGTCATACATCATCGGTGAATCTTCGGGAAGCTACCCATGAGATCCCCGGATATGTTGGGAGTAAATACGGTCGTCGGACTATCCTAACACGTACGTACCTAGTACGTACGTACGTTTTTACCGATTTACAGGACATGGTTGGCTTCTAGCAAAGCATCGTGCCTACCCAATTCTCAAGAAATATTCTTACTGGAAAATGTGATCTATATCAGGCATAGTATACGTAGTATTGCGTATTGCGATCCAGCATCGGATGTCACGTGCAAGGCCTGGGCTGGAAATGTGTCTGTCTCATACGAAGCACATATCGGATCTCTGGTAACTAGTCTCTATAATCGGATAAACATGACCTAGTCATAATATCCTGATAGCTGCAGCATATAAGAGAACCAGTTCCGTATCTTACGTGATCATCATCTCCGCTATGACTGGAGTGATACTTCCATCTTGACATCACACCCAATACACTACGATTCTCAATATACCCAGATGAGGCGTACACAGAACCTGTTAAAGCCCTGGACGAACAAAACCAAAGTATATTGATTGTCGCAAGTATTAACGGTGCAAGTCTCAGGTTAAGACCAAATACACCTACCCTGATTCGGACTTCCATAGACACATAGTCATACTACCAATGGAATTCCGAGGGGTCTATCCAGAGCGAAGCTGTCTTCCGTACCATCGGTAAACACAACCTCCTATTACACTTGCAGGAATATCCTATACCCAAATATATGAGAACTATGATGTTATGCTCCCACAACGCGCACAAGTGTAATACTAGTCTTTTACGCATTATCAATGTCCAATCTCGATAATACTCTGACTAGGGATATTTAATGATTAAACCTTTATAGATTGATATTGTCTCATATCATCTCAATCCGGAACTAATCATAAGGACCTTATATCATTTATACATCTTGGTAATCTAATTACAAATGATAAAAGAGCAATTTCCTTTGTCACATAGTTAATTTGTACAACAACACCTTGATCTGTACAAATAGTGATGATATGGGTTATAATTGTCCAACAATCTCCCACTTGGCCTATAGCCAATCACTCAAGTGTCCTACACCCGAACTATGTACGGTTCACTCAAATTTCTGCCGAGGAAAGGCTTTCGTTAGCAGATTTGCATGACTATCATCTGATGTGATTTATTCGATCATCACATCGCCATGATGTATGATCCGAACGAATCAGATGAATATTTGAAGTATATATATGGATCGTTGATGAGACCATTAATTCTTTAGCCTATGCTGAAGCCTAGCTCAGCTGCTAACAGAACTATTCCTAATCTGATTAGGATTATTATCAACCCAAAAGACTTCTATTGCTGCCTCAGCTGCAACAATAATCCACTTGTGTTTATTCGGTAACAGTATCTTGCTTGGAAGATTTCCAGCTCACTGTTTCGTTATTCAAACTGTATAGCACCGTTATTGTGACATTTAGTCGTTATTATCGGTTTGGAAACGTGTAGTAGTGAACCCAGTCACTTCAGGTTCTCATTCTCCATAGTATAAGACAGCATCCTTAGTTCCTCTAAGATACTTAAGGATGTTCTTAACATCAATCCAGTGACTATCACATGGATTGGCCTGATTGTGACCCCATATGCTCAAAGCATATAAGACACCAGGTCGCGTACATTTGTTTCAATGTACGAGTTCTCGGAGAGTGTGAACAACTTTAGATCTATCCCAGTAGATCTCTATTCCTAGAATAAAGGTTGTCTCTTTTCCCAAGAATTCTACAGCCAAGCTTTCACCGATTGTTTTATGGGAATATCATTTCCAAGAAATGACATGTCATCATTATTCAGGACTTCATTGTAGTGCGCTCCCACTAACCTCCTTATATACACAAGAATCATTTTCGTTTTGAATTAAATCATACACCATTATGATTACATCAAAACGATAATTCCAAGAACGTGATGCTTGCTTCAATCCATCCATGGATCGAGTTAACTTGCAAACCTTGTTTGCTCGTTTTGGTACGACAAAACCGTTAGGATATTGTAAACATCCTCCAAAAGGTTTCCGTTAAGGAAAGCGGTTTTGGCGTTCAGCTGCTATATTTCATAAATGAAACATGCAGCATCAGCAAGCATTATCCAAATGGATTTAACCATGGCAACGAGTAAAATGTTTCGTCATAATCGACACAATGTTGATAAAGATACCTTTTCGCTACAAGCCTAGCTTAGTACATTGGTATGTTGCCTTCCATGAATGTCTTCCTTGAAGACTTATATAGTACCAACAGGCACAATGCCTTTCAGTACAACAACCAGTGTCAAAACTCGGTTGGTATATATGGAATCCATTTCGGACTTCATGGCACTTTGCCATAATAGGGAGTCGATACCTTGTATCACTTCCTCATACGTAGTTAGTTTGTATTCCTCAATAAGATTGACATCTTTATGAGGTGTGATCAGAAACCCATACCTCCCAGGTTGTTTTCTGACTCTCTCCGACTTACACGGTTTTTGTGTATTCAAAGATTATGGTATTGTCTCATCCCTGATGAACTATTTGTGTTCCATTAAGGAATCGGTGCCTGGAATAGTATTACTTGATTTTCATCGAGTTTTACTTTCGTCCCACTTACCACTGCATATAGGTATTCCTCTTAGGAAAACCGCATGGCAAGCAACAATTACATTGTTCTCTAGTGAGTTGTATAAGTACTATACTTTGGCTTCCCTAGGATAACCTACAACTTAGGCACTTATCCAATTTGGGTTCTAGTTTGGTATCATCCAAAATATGCCCAACATTCCCAAATCTACAGGAATGAGGAAACCCAGTTTCTTTCCTGTTCATATCTAATATGAAGTCTGTCTAACAGATTTTATGGAACCTTATTCAAAATAAGTTTTGCACTGATTAAAGCGTATCCCAAGAAGGAAATGGTAGCTCAGAGCGACTCATGATTAACCTTATCATGTCTAACAAAATTCGGTTTCTCCGTTCGGACACACCGTCAAATTAACGTGTCCGGGAGGAGTCATTATTGAAAGAATACTATACTCTTTCAAGTATTTGAGAAACTTATTGCTTAAATATTTTTATCACGGTCCAATCATGATGTTTTAATACTTTAGTCGATCTGTTTGTCTACTTCGTGTCGAAACTCTTTGAATTCATCAAAAGTTTCCGATTCGTGTTTGAAAAGAAACACATAACCATAACGCGATGCCACATCCGTAAAGGTTACGAAGTGTTCATATCCACCTCTAGCCTAGCTAGACATGGGCCCACTTATGTCACTATGAACGAGGGCTAACAGATCGGTGGCACTTATGCTTTTACCAAGTAAAAGGCAATTTAGGCACATTGCCTAATAAACTAGATTCGTAGATATATTTGAATAGAATCAAATCCGTCCTAGTACCCACTCTTCGAAAATGTGGATATACGAGTCTTGTTTAATGTGTCCCAGACAACAATGCCACATTTAAGTCTCAACTGATTAATTCATTTTGAGCTATTAGTTTTTGTCATATTATACGTTTGAGATTTTTATATTCAAAATATAAATATTGTTATTCACATCTAATGTGTTTATCTCAATATCATGTTTATAAAATAAAACACTTTAGTGTTCTAGAATATAAGGTATACCGCAATGGGTTAAACCCTGATATAGAGATAATGTTTCTAGTCAAACTAGTTACATTATAACAGTTTCCTAATTTAAGTACATCCAAAGGGTAGTTCCTAAACTTAGGTTTCTACGGTTAAAACATCGACTGTCGTCCCATTTCTGATTCGCATATCAATCTCAACTGAAGTCAGTATCCTGCTTACCAGCAGATTCTGCACATCAATGGATTTATGTACCACATCCAGTATCTAAAATCCAATTTTAATACTAGTAGTGAACATATTATGACAAAACATTTTGAAGTCGGAGCCTTGCCCGTCTTCAATTCCTTCATGTCTGCCTTGTCCATACGGCAGTCATGCTTCCAGTGACCCCGTTAGCCACAGTTTAGGCAGACATCTGGGATATTTCATTTGTCTTCCCATAAGATTATAATGATTTTTCCTTTGCCCCTTTTCTACACCCAGAAGCCTTTGGCCAAGCCTTGGCCTTCTAAAATGTTGAAATAAGATGCGCCTTGCGCTTCTTGCCGTATTTCAAACTATGGCTTTGTCTCATTGAGTATAGCCATTAACTCTCCAAGAGTTTTCTATTACAATTTGTACTTCTAAGATCTAAGGATAGATCTATGAAGATCCTTCAATTTCAATATCATACTATAATGATCTTATCCTTAGTTCTGATTAAGAAATTAAGGAGTCTATTGGCAAGCATAAAGGATTGAGCATTAAAGTTATCATCACATGAATATTCCAAATATCATGTTCTACTATTTGCTCAACTCCGAGCTTAGGCTCGAGACGTCACTATATCAAATAAAGTAACTTCTCGGTTTTCAGGACTATCCTGAAGTTTTATTCCCAATTTGAAAATTAAAGTCGTTTAAATACATTTTCACCCAGGATTATGTTTTAAACACTAATCTTTCATTTATCTTGATTCCAATAGTCCAACTATCGAATCAATGATTTTAGGTACTATTGATTATAATGATTAATATAGTCTAACTATATAATCAACTATAATTTAATTGGTTAAATTCAATTATATTGATTATTATAATCCAATTATAAAATCAACTATTAATTGAAATGGTTAATTCAAATATATTGATTACTATAATACAATTATATAATCAATACATTGAAATAGTTTGAATACAGTCCAACTGTTTAATTAAAACAACGATTAATTATTAGTCCAACTAATATATTAATGTAATGACGAAAAATTTGAAATGAGCGCGTATGGCAAGTAACTAAACGAATATTGCAAATTTAATACTTGCCTCCCACTATTTTTCGGCGAGCCTCTAACCCTCTGTGGAGTACTCGGGAAACCTTGTTTCCTAGTGCGCTAGGATCCCGTTAAATAACACACAATCTTCACTTTGGCCAATAAATTATATGATAATTAACTAGGTAGATCTCTAAGATCAATTGGATCTCATCCAATTCCTAGATCCAGTAGGTGGACTTCCATGTCCGAAACATATATCTTATATATGCCAATATATCCAATATATTGCCTAACATTTTTCCTCTGAATCAACTAAGCCTTGGCTTTGGCACAACACTTAGTGATCCCAGTTAAGCGGAACCCATTGACCTTGGAAAGTTTCGTAATCAATGTCGATGGACAAGAAGTGAACTTGACTTTGGCCAACAAATCACAACTTGGAAAAGACACCAATATGGAACAAAGCCTTCATGATTCAAACACATCCGCGACGGAAAAAGGTCTTGACTTTGGCCAACAAACCAATGCCAGTCTTGGATCTTGAGTAAGAATCACTCAATGGAAGCAAAAACGCTTAATATGTTTCGAGGGTTTTTCGCGTAATTGGCAACCAATTAATTATCTTTGTTAAGGTCTCATCATCATACACCATTAAACATGCATTCTAAACACATAATAAGGCGCGTAGTAAATAAATATAATAATGATATGCCGATGGATACTTAAAACATTGTTCCTAGAACAAATCTCTCCATTTCCTCTCTCCCGCTAGCACAAGTATTACTTCTACCCGATTACATAACACTTCTAAAGAAACCTCATTTACATTGAGAGGAATAAGTGAGAAGAGAAATACACAGAGTCAAGAGAGGTAATAGGCTGGACACGCAGGTCCAATTAATAAATTCTAAATTTATTACAACAATTTCCAAAATTGCCCTCACCCATCTAATATCCATCCGATATGCATTATTCATACATCGCATCCATGTATTCACACAAGCATGTTATCAATCAATCTAATCCAATTAATTAATCTGAAAATTAATGACCATCCAATGTTCAAACAACGATTTGATTTTGCGCGAGTCCGACTCGTTTTGCCAATAAGTACTCAAAGTACGAATTCTTGAATTATACTAAACTACAACATTAAATCCAATTTAATTTGTATTTAATACTAATTCATTATTTAATTCCAAATTAAATATTACACTTTATTAATGAACCTTTACGACTTAGATTCTAAATCTAATCGTTACGGGTCTCAAAGCCTGATTAACATCCAATGTTAATTTAATTAAAGTCCAATGGGCTTTTAATTAATTTCATAAGGCATGGACTTTTGGTCAATATGGGTCAAACCCAAATACCAAAGCCCATTTAAGGAATCACCCTTATTTGCCAAGAAACCAATTTAGGCCCATTAGGCCCAATTATTATATTAAAGGTCCATTAAGTCATAATTGGACTTTATGGATATGGTTTTGGGCCCAATTGGATGCAACCAATTAGCCTAAACCAAACTTGGCCCAACCAAGCGCATTAAGCCCAATTACAACTTTAAAAGCCTTATTCCAAATTTAAGCCCAATTAATTAAATTTCAAAATTCCAAATTTCATAATTTAATTAACCAAAGTGTATGCCATAATTAATTAACCAAATTAACATTTCCAAAATAGTAATTCACTCAATTAATTATGCTTATTGTCATCAACCTATGTCCAACACAATTGAATCAAAAAATCGCATCATTTTCATGCTTTAAGCTCACGGTAATTTAGGGGAATTTTTGTCCGATTTCGTTTTCAATCCAATTGAATTACAAATCAACATTTCCCAATTGTTTCAAGTCATCCAATGATCAATGGAACAAAAAATACCATGACTTTAGGGCACTCATAGTTTCGGCCAAGCCATCATTTTTTGGGAAAAATTGATCCAATCCATTTTTCACAAAATTGATCACAAATAACTCCAAGTCATTCATTACAAGCATGCACAAACAAGTAATTTCACTCAAACATGCTCAAATCCAATTTACCCAAATTTTACCCTAATCAAGTTTCATGCTCAAAATGGCTCAAGATACAATTGTTGGGTTTCTAGATTAGTCCCAACATCGATTTCAAGCATAAAACATGTGCGAATACAACAATGAAGAATGGAAGAATCATACTTACACTGATCGGATTTGGCGATGGGAGGAACAACAAAAAATTTCTCCAAGCTCCATTGAAGCTATCGGCTTTGGCCACTTTTTGTGCTCCTTCATTTTCGGTCAACTCCATGGATGAATCTCCAAGCTCCAAGCTTTTTGTGGTGATTCCATGCTCATAAGTTAGTTCCCTATCACCTTAGGATGACTCTTCATGTTCTAGAAATGGAAAGATTTGCCACAAATCTTCCTTATTTCTTCTTATTATTTTCGGCCTAGCCAAAAATTGGAGAAGAGAGAGTTTGGCCTCCTTGGCCGAAAAAAAGAGGGAGAGAGTAGTAAGAAAATGTGTTGTGTGTTTTTTATAACTAATACCAAAAATAAAAGTCAAATACCAATTAATAAAATAATGGTATATGTCTTTCAATCACACTTGAGTGTCTAACACTCTTCCATCAATTTCAATCACTATTCACATCAATGATGACAAGCATCACTTCACTCAAAGTGATGTGACTTCTATCACTGATTGACTAGTGATTTGATGCTTGATGTGACTTGTGGGCCGCACTTGAATT
>SKCR01042259.1:0-84511 GCA_019454045.1 Zanthoxylum bungeanum
TTCCGCAACTTAAAAGATAGTGCCTCCAAATGAGAATCATCATCGGGTTTCACATGCAAAAATGCAATGCCTACAGTCGCCCCCACTTGATGGGACTTGTGCAGTGTGTGACAGTGACAATACTATCAAAAGTCTATGCAATGCATTTTTACTTACCTAGCTCGCCAGCTGCCACTTAACTCGCCATGTAGCTTCGAATGAGTGGATGAGAGGTGGTTCATTCTCGAACCGCCGAGTGGGTCTTGTTCGCAAGTTGAATTGAGTTGTATTTGGGTTTTGTTCCAATCTGAGTTAAGTGGTGCTGTGGGTCTTGTTCCTAATTTGAGTTGAGTTGTGTTGTGGGTCTTGTTCCCGATTTGAGTTGAGGTAAGGGTCTTTTTCCCTGAAACTGTGGGTCTTGTTCCCGATTGGTGTTGTTGTGTTGTGGGTCTTGTTCCCGATTTGAGTTGAGATAAGGGTCTTCTTCCCTGAACTGTGGGTCTTGTTCCTGATTTGAGTGAGGTAAGGGTCTTCTTCCCTAAACTGTGGGTCTTTGTTCCCGATTTGAGTTGAGGTAAGGGTCTTCTTCCCTGAACGTGGGTCTTGTTCCTTATTTGAGTTGAGGTAAGGTTCTTCTTTCCCTGAACTGTGGGTCTTGTTCCCGATTTGAGTTGAGGTAAGGGTCTTCTTCCCTGAACTGTGGGTCTTGTTCCCGATTTGAGTTGAATAACTGAACTGTGGGTCTTGTTCCCGATTTGAGTTGAGATAAGGGTCTCTTCTCCCTGAACTGGGTCTTTGTTCCCGATTTGAGTTGAGACAAGGGTCTTCTTCCCTGAACTGTGGGTCTTGTTCCCGATTTGAGTTGAGACAAGGGTCTTCTTCCCTGAACTGTGGGTCTTGTTCCCGATTTGAGTTGAGATAAGGGTCTTCTTCCCTGAACTGTGGGTCTTGTTCCCAATTTGAGTTGAGATAAGGGTCTTTTTCCCTGAACTGTGGGTCTTATTCCCGATTTGAGTTGAGATAAGGGTCTTCTTCCCTGAACTGTGGGTCTTTTTCCTAGAGTGCCATACTCGGCAAAATTGATTCTGATAATGATGTGGGCCTCGCCCCCAGAGTGCAGTACCTGGCAAAACTGATACTGATGTGTCTCCATACACGGAGTGTCATTACTCGACAAAACTGATTCTGATAAGGGTGTGGGCCTCGCCCCCAGATTGATGTGGGCCTCGCCTCAAACTGATGATACTGACATGGGCCTCGCCCCTAGGACTCATCCCCACGACTGAAACTGATATGGGCCTTGCCCCAAATGATACTGATATGGGCCTCGCCCACAGCTGATACTAATGTGGGACTCGCCCCCAACTGATACCGATATGGGCTTCGCCCCAAGATGATACTGATTGGGCCTCGCCCCAAACTGATACTGATATGGGCCTCGCCCCAGCTGATACTGAGTGGGCCTCACCCCCAACTGATACTGATATGGGCCTGTGCCCTAGACTGATACTGATATGGCCTCACCCCTAGCTGAGCTGACTGTGGGCCTCACCCCAAACTGATACTGATATGGGTCTGCCCCCAGACTGATACTGATATGGGACTCACCCCAACTGCTACTGATGTGGGCCTTGCCCTCAAAACTGATACTGATATGGGCCTCGCCCCCAGACTGATACTGATATTGGCCTCGCCCCAAACTGATACTGATATGTGTAGGGGTTTTAGGGGGAATATCCGGTAACGCAGCGGAAGCGGTGGAAAATCAAATTTTCCGATTTCAAAAATTTTTCTCGGATTAATTACATAAACATATTTATTTAATTATCCAATAATCAAATTATGAAATAAAATTCAAATAATCAATCTAATTAAGTGAATTTACCAAATTACCCTTACACTTGGTATTTAGTCCATTTTAGTCCGAAATTGATCAAATCAATTTTGAATGATTCTAAATCATTTCTAAGATGAAATTAGCATGTTCAAAACATCATCAAAACACCAAAAGCCAATATAATCCCCATTTTCCATCCTTGGCCGAATGCTCCCTTTGGTTGGCAATTTGTGCATTTTGTCATTTCATGCATCAAACACATCAAGATGTAATCCAACGAACATGAAACTTTATATGCAACATATACACATCCAAATGCACAACATATATGAAAACCCCCAAATTTTGGAATTGGTCATGAACCCTAATTTTTCAATTTCAAATTGGACAAATTAGACCAAATTGGTTAAATCAAACACTTCAATCATCTTTCTTTCCATCCAATCAAAGTCTCAACACAATGAAACAACTCAAGATCAAATCTAGGTCATCTAAGAGTGGGTCAACAACTCTAGATTAGCAACAAGGTTTCCAAAACCACAAAAAAGAACACTTATTACTACAATAGCCATAAGCTTCCTTCATCCACATGCTCTACACTTTCATCAAAACTTCCATCACAAAAACACAAAGAATAAAGAAAGAAATAACCTAAGAACATCATATGTTAAAGCCTAGATCCTAAGGAACATTTTCCTTTCTAATAGTAAGTTGAAGAAACTTACTAAAATCCAAGTTTTCTTTGATTTCTTCTTTCTTTCTCACAAGCTTCCTTTGTTTCCATTAATGGAGTTTTCTTTAAAGTGTATTAGGTTAGATACCAAATGAAATGAAAAAACAATATACTTGTATCACAAGGCCTTGGCCGAATTTGGCAAAGGCTATACAAGAAATATTAATTTCAATTTCATTTGAATTTCATTTAATCAACTTGATAAAAATATCTAAATAACACTTTAAGATATTTATATTAAGTCAACAAATGCAACTAAGAAAATATAACTCTTTATATTTTTAAAGGTGTTGGCCGAAATTATGAAGAAAATAAAGGAAAAAGATATTTTTATTTTTCAAACAATTTTGAACAAATATCTTAAGAAGTCAAAATCAATTTGACAACCTTTTCCTTTTTAATGTAAAGTCAAAAAACATTACATTTAATCATTTCCTAACTTTATTATCATTGGTGTGATATATATATTTTAATTATATTAATCATTTAACAATTAAATTAATTAATAATTAATAAATACAAATATATCAAATATATGTATTATATTTACTTTAAATATCTCAAATACATATATTGATGATATATGTCAAATACCTTTATTTGACTATTTATTAATGTGTATTTAATAATATCATATATTAAATACAAATACACATTAATTAGGAAATGACGGTTCGGCCCGTTCGCATGTATTTTTCGTTTAACGATTAAACGATTAAACATTATAAATAATCATCATTATCATAAATGTTGCTCTAGTGCTCTACGAGTATGTTTCATTATTGAGACTCTCTAGATTCAGGTATATCCGTCACGAAATCCAATTTCATGTCCATAATCTATCCACCCGTAGATTATGACGATCACGGATAAACTAGCTGAATCATACAGGTCGAGGTCATTGCATACGTATAATCCCTCCGTCACAGGTATCCAGATAATCCCAGAGATATAGATGTGAACGTCAAATCTCTATAGGTATTATCTCGTCGACGTATCTATTAGCAATCTCTAAATAACACTCGGAACTTACTTCCGATGTATACTGTGGCCACAGATTTAACAGACTGCTAATTATATATGGACTACCTATGCTCTGTACACAGAACTGACGGATCCTATCTTGACACACACAGGATATCCTGAGGATCGATCCACACCCAACGAACAGGCGGAGGTCTGATCTAAATAGATCGGTGACGTGACTGCCATCTAAGTGTGGAGGATGTCTCATACATCCACAGTGGTGTCTCAAGTCGAAGGACCACTACTGCTACTCAACCCGAGAAGATTCTTATTGACGTTGGTGTACCATCCATTAAGAATCTTCGGTGAGCCGTTCAGTGTTTATCCACTATAAACACCTACACGTCTATACGAGTCTCCCTAGACTCATGGTTCATTGGGATAAACCATCGGACCAAGTCTCGATATACGACATGTACTGGTCTCAACGGATTTGACTAACCGACCCGTGTTAGCAAATCTTGACCAGGAACTATGTTTGATAATATTCATATAGCAGTGACACTTCCCAATGTCAATTACAAACTAACTTTGTAACTGTGTACTGCATTATATATTATCGGGCCTTTGTCTAATATATACATATCACTAAACCACATTTAGTTTCAATCTAATCGTAATCAGATCGAATACGTATATAAGAACAAGAGGTGCAACCATAAATAAGTAATATTATGGAATAAGGGGATGTTCGTATTCATGAATCAGACATAAATACGGTCCGGATTGGCGCTCTGAGCACAACCCCAACAATTTCTCCCACTTGCTCTAGTGCCAATCCACGGTATCATATACACATCTCAATGTGCATCGTATGCACATGGCCCCTCAAAAGCTCACCCAGTACTTAAGAGGTAGGCAACAAAAACAAGTCCGCTATGACATATTGAGTTTGTCAAACAAACTCCATCGTTTCCCATAGTCAGCATCATTCATATTTTGTAGAATCTAGATTATACATTAATATGACTCTGATGCTACATCAGTATTGTGCTACAGCTACTGAGTTGTCCAAGTATTTAAGGATCAAATCCAAAATACTATGAAGACAACCGCAAGCACAATAACAATTCAAAACTTCTATTTTATAAGGTCACTATGCAACTTCATAAGTCAATACTTTCATAAGTTGCATTTAATTCCACTATAAAGTAGAATCCTTCGTGACACTCCCACTGCATCTTTTCTGACTCTTTATGACGTAGACTGTCTAACGTCATAATTAGTCTCAAAACTAATATGACCCTAATGGTTGCAGACTATATTCTCCATGAATTAGAAACTCGTTCTTAATATCTCAAAGATCACAAAGAACGTGTTTCAAGATCCATCATATGGTCTATAGGATGTCAAAATAACTCGTAACAATTACGATTAAATCGACATCGATAATCGCACATAATAAAGTATTCACTATGTCATCATCAAATGATACATAATATTGTTTAGACATTCTAATCAATATCTCTTTCGAAAAAGGAATCATCCTTTACGAAAGATGAATACTATATATAAGACACACAATAACTGTCGAACAGTTATACTAACTGTCATACAGATAGCCTTGTTATGTCCTTCATTAGATCATATCTAATGTACGACTAATAGGAGTATCTCACAAGTCTCTTGGTTTTATATCTTATATAAAACTTTATATCGTATATAACAAAGACTGCTCCCACTGTTTTCACGGAGTAAAGAAGACTTAGGTAAACCTTTTACCTAACAAACATCTCATTATTATATAAACCAACATCTCATTATCAACATATGTATTCTATATACTTTGACAAGATCAGACAATTTGACGATATCAAAAATATAGAAACACATTTCTGGAAGACTTATCCGAGTCTACAATAGGCTCTATAAGCTAGCACACTAAACTGCGATCTCAGCAGAACACAAACTCTAGGGCCATTCAGAATGAACTCTTCAAATAAGGAAATCACAACTGATCTCTTATCTGAATAAGTCATCCAAAAACGCCACTTTGCATTCTTTAGCTAAAATATACAGTTTATTATCAACATTAACCAATATATCTTTAATTGTTCAATTAGTGTGACTAGAGATAAGTTTTCTCAGAATCTACAATAGATTGCTGAGTATAACTTTTCTCACTGTCATACTGTAAAGGTCAAACCTTTAATAAGCTCACATTGCTTTCGCTGCGCAAACAATTAGCACATATCATGAACTAATTCATAATGAAAGCTTAATCAAGTTCAAAACTTGATCGTAGTAAGCTATGAACAATCTTAGATCTATGGTTCAATGGTGAACTTCCAGAATCGATATCAAATATCGCTTCCATTATAAGTTATAGGATAATTTTCTTCAGTAAGAAAACAACGGAACCATTAAGTATCAAATACTCGTGAATGATTCTGTTATCCTATTGGACTTGTACGGAAGATGTATAAGGGTTGTTTCATCTTATTAATTACATAGTTCCATTTATAATTTATCATTCTCACATTTGACTTCAATAAGTCAAGTCTTTTCTACAATAGTTAACATCTGATGTTACACACCAAGTAATAAAACGATTTTATTACTTAGAATCGTAGGAAAGATATTCTATTAAATAGAATACAATATTCTATTAAACAGAATAAACGATAAACTTTTACTTATACCTCCGAGGTGTAAGTAATTTCCATTATATAACTATTATATAAGAAAGATTGAAATCTCAAACTTTTCAAGATTCAAATTTCTACCTATACATATCATATATGCAACTGTAAAAATAATGGAACATTAATTAAAGAGATGAATTAGTGTTACTGGAGTATAACCCCAAGAGTATTGAAACTAATTCGGTAACATTCAATATCAAACGAATCAAATCATATAAGATTCGATTGCTCCCACTACTCAATTCCATCAAGATGGAATCGTGGAAGAATAATATTGAATATGAATCATATTCACTAAATAACCTTAGAACTAATTGCTTTAAATTCATACGTTTGATCGTATCAAAGATCTTTGAACAGTTCAAAGACATGTATGAATTTTGAGGATAGAATTCTCTAAAACCTTTAGATTGAATATATTTGAACAAGTCAAATGTTCAATCTACGTTTCATCAGAACGGATTGAAAGTACTTGATACTTTCAAGACTTTCAATATGTGTTCCTTCAGAAACACATAACTAAGTTATGACAATTCATCAACTAAGTTACGAAGTATAGAAAACTACCTTAAGCAATTATTATCATTTAAAACTACATACATCCAATGTATCAGTTAAATAAATCTGGTGGTCCAATGACAATCATTGGTTAAACGAGATCTTAATCACTTTCCTGAATACAATATTCATTAAATGGATAAGGATATGTGGTGTGATCTAGTATCAAACCATCCTTCACCATACGGAATAAGCATCCAATGCTTAAGTGATTAAACTCATAAAGCACCGTTCTAAATTATTTACTTTACCGAATAATTTTTCTTAATGTTTATCTCTACGTCAATGACACTACTAGTTATTTAAAATATGTAACAATTGTTTATAAAGAACAAGTGACTATCCAATAGTCGCAAGTTCCGATATCAAATATCAAAACAATCGTTAACCAATATTTCAAATAACTAGACGGGAGATCTGGTATCCAATACCTATAGTTGTAGTATTGTGAAAATCGATATTTTCTATACACAAATATACGCATCTCCTTTCTTTAGCTTTACTATTTGCATTCAACTATTCACAACAATTGTAAATAACTGATTAGCAAATTGTGTCAGACACATTACCTCTAAAGGTAATTAAAGCTTAGAAACGTCATTACTAGATAAACAAATACCTAATAGGGCTTTCTAAATGCCAGTCAAGAATCTCGAGACATGAACTAATTCAAGTCAATTCTTACTGCATAAGAAACTATTGTCTCTAAAGTATTATATCCTAAAGGGGATATCTATCTAGATTATCTATCATGACTTAGAAACTAAGTCATTAACCATCTTTATTTTTCAAGAAAATCGGAACAACAGTTCCCGATGGTTTAGACTAATCTAATAATATCTAGTCTATTAGTATCTAGAACCTATTCTAGAATAACTGCAACCAAAGTCTAGTCAGATAACATATCAAAATATGTGTGCAGTAAATAAAAGTTTAATTCTATCTACTATAGAATAAGGAAACAAACAAGCGGCAATTTCCATAATAACATACACTGCCTAAGTTATGGAATATTTTAAACTTAGCAGTGCCTCCCACTATTTTTACGTAATGCCGTAATCCCCAACGGAAAGACGAGAATTAAATAATTAAATCGAATTCCATAATGGGAAGAGGACCCCATGAATATATTTCGACTCACAGCAGAGGCACGGTCTCGCCTACGTATATTCACAGGTAGACAACTAGTTGTCAATCACTCACTAGTGACTCCGAGGTTCCGGTCCTGGCCGTTTCTCGTTGTCGCTGCGAAGGCATGCCCACAAGGAGACGTACCAAGGTTAAACTCGTCAATGATAAACTCAAGTTACTTGCGTAACCCTGACAGCTAGGGCACGTTCAGGATTCCGCTTTCGCTTGAATTTATCTAGTATCTAATATACATTCGGCATAAATAAATTTCTATCAGCTACATCCTCACAACAGAGGCACGGTCTCGGATGTAGTCAACGAAAAGAAATTTATAAACCTTATTGACAAGACGGACCAAGAAACAAGTATTCCAAATACTAGTTACTTTAAAACCTTATTAAGCGGGGATATTCCATTAAGTGTCATACACCCTAAATCTAATCAAATTAGATTATAACATGCATGTATAAAGTCAGAAAACATGATTAAACATTGAATAAAACAAGCTAATCATTTATGGAGGCCTAGAATCAGACTCGCTCTGATACCATTTTGTAGGGGTTTTAGGGGGAATATTAAGGATATATGCTTAATATAAATTGAGGGATTTTCGCGTAATTGGCAACCAATTTATTTATCTTTGTTAGGTCTCATCATCATACACCCTTAAGCATGCTTCTAAAACATCATAAAGCGCGTAAAGTAAATTAATAGTGATATGCGGATGGATATATAAACAACTTGTTCCTAGAACAAATCACTCCATTTCCTCTCCCTGCTAGCACTATTCTACTTCTACCCATTTACATAATACTATAGAAACCTCATTTACATTGAGGGGAATTAGGTGAGAAGAGAATACAAAGAGATAAAGAGATAAGGCTGGACAAGCAGGTCCAATTTATAAATTCCAAATTTACAATAATTTCTAAAATTACCATTTCCCTTCTAATATCCATCCGATATACACTATTCATTCATCACATACATATATATTCAAACAAGACATGCTTTACAACCAATCTAATCCAATTAATTAGTCTTTGTTTAAGTGATCATCCAATGTTCAAACAACGGTTTGATTTTGCGCGAGTCCAACTCGATTGAGAATAAGTACATAAGGTACGAATTCGCGAATTATATCGAACTACTTATTAAATCTAATTTAATTCGTATTCAATACTAATTCAATTATTTAATTCCAAATTAAATGTTTACACTTTTAATGTGCTTTCAAGACTTAGATTCTAAATCTAATTCTATTGGGTCTCAAAGCCCAACTAACATCCAATGTTTAATTTAATTCAAGTCAAATGGGCTTTCAATTGATTTATTAAGGCTTGGGCTTTGGTCAATGTGGGTCAAACCCAATTACCAAGCCCAAATAAGGAATCACCCTTAAATGCCATAAAACCAATTTTAAGCCCATAAGGCCCAATTAAATTTTTAAAGCCCATTATATTATATTTGGACTTAATGGAGTGATTTAGGCCCAAATTGGATCCAATCCTTTTGGCCCAAATCTACTTGGTCCAACCAAGCCCATTATGCCCAAATACAATATTAAAAGCCCAATTCACCAATTAAGCCCATTAATTAAATTTTAATATTCCAAACATTAAAGTCCAATTAATTAAAGTGTAAAACCAAGATTAATATATTAAACCAAATATTTCAAAAAATACCCATTTAATTTATTAATCATCTATTGTTCAAAACATATGTCCAACAAAAATCAAGTCCATTTTCATGTCCATGTGTATTCGGCCAAGTGAGAATTTTTGTGTCGATTTGTTTTTCAATCCGATTGAATCACTAATCTACGTCCCGTATACGTTTTAAGTCATCCAATGATCTTGTACACAAAAAATTCCAACACATCCCATGGTGACACCCATTCGGCCAAGGTTAAGTTTTTGGGGAAAAATCATCCAATGCATTTTTCTCAAAATTGATTCCATATAATATCATTCTATATACATGTAAGCATACTCATTCATCAAATTTCACAAGAACATGCTTCAATCAATTTTACCCAAATTTTAACCTAAAGTATTTCATGCTTAACCATGGCTCTGATACCATTGTTGGTTTCTATTATATGTCCCAAGGAAAGATTAAGCATATGAAATACAACAATGAATATATATTAAAAGATGAAGTATGGCGGAATCATACTTACAATGCTTTAGTGATGAAGAAAATCAAACCAAAAGTGGAAGCTCCAAGGTTGATGATTTTCGGCCAAGGTGAGTGGGGAAGCTCCAAGCTTTCTTTGATCCTTCCAAGCTCAAGAATTAGTTTCCCATAACACCTTTGTATGATCCCTTGAAGGTGCTAGCCTTGTGTGTGAATTTATGTTCCAAACAAACACAATTCTTCAAGTTTTTGCAACAAAAACAGAAAAGTGGAGAGGGCTGTGAAACTTCACAGTTTCGGTCAAGAGGAAAGAGAGGAGAATAATTGTTTTGATTTCAAAAATCAATTTATATTTATGCCATAATATTTATTAAATTAATAATAAACTTATGACACAAATCATGCAATGGCTTAGAGTGTCAAACACTCAATTTCCATGCAAAACCATTGAGTGCATTGTACACTATCTCCATGCAATGCATCACAATTAAATAATGCATAATATGACATGTGTCATGTGGGCCCCACACGTTTCCAAATGAAAGTGGGCCCACGTGCACTCACGCGTTCGGGTTCGATATTTCCGAAATACCGAACTTACATCGCGACGTTAATTAAATCGAATTTAAATAAATAATTGCGCCTAGCGAAATTATTATTTACGTCGCTAACGAATTAATTCTAAATTAATTCGTTTGCCCGAATTAAAATCTAATTTTAATTTCACGTCGAAATCGAATTTCGATTATTATATCGAATATAATAATTTTACGATTAATTCCAAATTAATCGTTCTCTCTCTATGTAAGTACTTTATCCAAGATAAAGTCTCTCCGTAATTAATCCAAGATTAATCGAGTTTGAATCATACGTCATTGGTGAATCTTCAGGAAGCGACCCAAGAGATCTCCGGATATGTTGGCAGTAAATACGGTCGTCGAATAATCCGAACACGTACGTACCTCGTACTACGTTTTTACCGATTCACAAGACAAGGTTGGCTTCTAGCAAAGCGCCATGCCTACCCAATTCTCCAGAAATATTCTTATAGGAATATAAGATCTATATCAAGCGTAGTATACCGTAGTATTGCGTACATCGATCCAGTATCGGACGATCACATGTTAGGCCTGGGGCTGGAAATGTGTCTGCCCCGTACGAAACATATATCGGACATCAAGCAACTAGTCTCTTTAAATCGGACAATCCTGACCTGGTCATATTGTCCCGACGGTTGCAACCTTTTATAGAGTACTAGTTCTGTGTCCTGCGTGATCATCACCTCCATATGTCTGAAGTGATACTTCCATCTCGACATCACATCCATTATACTACGATTCTCGATAAACCCAGAAGAGGTGTACACAGAACCGGTTAAGGTCCCCAACCACCAAAACCAAAGTTTACCGATTGTCGCAAGTACTAGCGATGTAAGTCTCAGGTTAAGACCATATACATCTACCCTGATGCGGCCTCCCATAGACACGCAGACATACTACCAATGGGATTCCGCGGGGTCTATCCAGAGCGAAGCTGTTTCCGTACCATCGGTAAAACACAACCTCCTATCGCACTTGCATAAGTATCCAATACTTAAATATATGAGAACTATGCCGTTGTGCCCTCACAACGTGCACAAGCGCAATACTAGTCTATTCCGCATTATCGATGTCCGATCTCGATAATACTCCGACTAGGGATATTTAATGATTAAACCTTTATGGATTGATACTGTCTCATATCATCTCAATCCGGTATTAATCATATGGACTTTCGCCATTTATATATCAAAGTAAATAATATTACAAAACGGCAAAAGGCAATTTCATTATCACATAGTTAATTTTGTACAATAATACAATATCATTTACAAACAGTGACGCTATGGGACATAATGTCTAACAGGCAGATGGCTATTAGTGATGAGGAGGCAGGTGGCTTAAGGCAAAGGGGGCAGTTTTTTTGTGTTTGAATTGCGCGGAGAAGGCAGGCTAGGTGTGAGGTCAAAGAGGTTGGCATGTGGCTTGAGGAAAAAAGGGTAGGCTTATGCGTGAAGGTCAGTATGCATGGAGGCTGTGCAGAGGGTTAGACATGGACGTGATTTTTTATACGTGAAGGGTTAGTGTGGTGTTTGATAAGGGCTTGGATGATGCGGCAATATGAGGGTTTATTTCTTTGGTCACTGCCGTGTGTGTTAGAGCTTAGTGAGAGGAGAGGAGGATGGCTTTTTCCTTTGTATTTTTACTGTGTGAGAGAGAGAGAGTCTTAGGGTTTAGATTTGTGCTATTTTTATAGTGAGAGGGTAGGGTTTGTATGGATTTGGTGTCAAACAAGGAAATTATTTGATTGATTGGGGGGACAAATTTTGGTGAATTAGGAAGGTTGAATATTTGATTGGTGTTAATTAGGCATTTAATTTGTTAGATTAGGAAGTCAATATTTTTTATTGGTTATGATTGATTTTAATTAGGCATAATATTTCTTTAATTTAGTATATAATATTTTAAGTTAGGAAGTTACAATATTTTAATTTGGTATAATTATATTTTATGTCTTATTTAATTTGGTAAATGGTTTAATTATTTTATTTAATTCAATTACATTATTTAATTAATATTTAATTTAATATTTGATTTAATTTGGAGGTATTTTAGGGTGATATGGGCGTGTGGGCCTAGATGGTGGGCGTGGGCTTGGTGATGGTGGGTGTGGGCTTGGGCCAAGATTAAAAGGTTTGCGTGTTTTTTGGGCCGAGCATAATTTTTTAAAACGGAGGTCCAACAAGCGAACCTGAGGCTAAACACGTGAACTAAATCCAACAAAACGTCAATTCTTGACTCTTCCCTTCCGACGTCCGTTTCCCGTGGCTTCCGCAACTTAAAAGACAGTGCCTCCAAATGAGAATCATCATCGGGTTTCACATGCAAAAATGCAATGCCTACAGTCGCCCCCACTTTGATGGGACTTGTGCAGTGTGTGACAGTGACAATACTATCAAAGTCTATGCAATGCATTTTTACTTACCTAGCTCGCCAGCTGCCACTTAACTCGCCATGTAGCTTCGAAATGAGTGGATGAGAGGTGGTTCATTCTCGAACCGCCGAGTGGGTCTTGTTCGCAAGTTGAATTGAGTTGTATTTTGGGTTTTGTTCCCAATCTGAGTTAAGTGGTGCTGTGGGTCTTGTTCCTAATTTGAGTTGAGTTGTGTTGTGGGTCTTGTTCCCGATTTGAGTTGAGGTAAGGGTCTTTTTCCCTGAACTGTGGGTCTTGTTCCCGATTTGAGTTGAGTTGTGTTGTGGGTCTTGTTCCCGATTTGAGTTGAGATAAGGGTCTTCTTCCCTGAACTGTGGGTCTTGTTCCTGATTTGAGTTGAGGTAAGGGTCTTCTTCCCTAAACTGTGGGTCTTGTTCCCGATTTGAGTTGAGGTAAGGGTCTTCTTCCCTGAACTGTGGGTCTTGTTCCTTATTGAGTTGAGGTAAGGGTCTTCTTCCCTGAACTGTGGGTCTTGTTCCCAATTTGAGTTGAGATAAGGGTCTTTTTCCCTGAACTGTGGGTCTTATTCCCGATTTGAGTTGAGATAAGGTCTTCTTCCCTGAACTGTGGGTCTTTTCCTAGAGTGCCATACTCGCAAAATTGATTCTGATAATGATGTGGGCCTCGCCCCCAGAGTGCAGTACCTGCAAAACTGATACTGATGTGTCTCCATACACGGAGTGTCATACTCGACAAAACTGATTCTGATAAGGGTGTGGGCCTCGCCCCCAGATTGATGTGGGCCTCGCCTCAAACTGATACTGACATGGGCCTCGCCCTTAGGACTCATCCCCAAGACTGAAACTGATATGGGCCTTGCCCCAAACTGATACTGATATGGGCCTCGCCCACAGCTGATACTAATGTGGGCCTCGCCCCCAACTGATACCGATATGGGCCTCGCCCCCAGACTGATACTGATATGGGCCTCGCCCCAAACTGATACTGATATGGGCCTCGCCCCCAGCTGATACTGATGTGGGCCTCACCCCCAACTGATACTGATATGGGCCTGTGCCCTAGACTGATACTGATATGGGCCTCACCCCTAGCTGAGACTGATGTGGGCCTCACCCCAAACTGATACTGATATGGGTCTCGCCCCCAGACTGATACTGATATGGGACTCACCCCAACTGCTACTGATGTGGGCCTTGCCCTCAACTGATACTGATATGGGCCTCGCCCCCAGACTGATACTGATATTGGCCTCGCCCCAAACTGATACTGATATGTGTAGGGGTTTTAGGGGGAATATCCGGTAACGCAGCGGAAGCGGTGGAAAATCAAATTTTCCGATTTCAAAAATTTTTCTCGGATTAATTACATAAACATATTTATTTAATTATCCAATAATCAAATTATGAAATAAAATTCAAATAAATCATATTTAAGTGAATTTACCAAATTACCCTTACACTTGGTATTTAGTCCATTTTAGTCCGAAATTGATCAAATCAATTTTGAATGATTCTAAATCATTTCTAAGATGAAATTAGCATGTTAAAAATATCAAAACACCAAAAGCAATATAAATCCCCATTTTTCCATCCTTGGCCGAATGCTCCTTTCGGTGGGCAATTTGTGCATTTTGTCATTTCATGCATCAAAACACATCAAGATGTAATCCAACGAACATGAAACTTTATATGCAACATATACACATCCAAATGCACAACATATATGAAAAGCCCCAAATTTAGAATTGGTCATGAACCCTAATTTTTCAATTTCATCAAATTGGACAAATTAGACCAAATTGATTAAATCCAACACTTCAATCATCTTTCTTCCATCCAATCAAAGTCTCAACACAATGAAACAACTCAAGATCAAATCTAGGTCATCTAAGAGTGGGTCAACAACTCTAGATTAGCAACAAGGTTTCCAAAACCACAAAAGAACACTTATTACTACAATAGCCATTAGCTTCCTTCATCATACATGCTCTACACTTTCATCAAAACTTCCATCATCAAAAACACAAAGAATAAAGAAAGAAATAACCTAAGAACATCATATGTTAAAGCCTAGATCCTAAGGAACATTTTCCTTTCTAATAGTAAGTTGAAAAACTTACTAAAATCCAAGTGTTCTTTGATTTCTTCTTTCTTTCTCACAAGCTTCCTTTGTTTCCATTAATGGAGTTTTCTTTAAAGTGTATTAGGTTAGATACCAAATGAAATGAAAAAAAAAATATATACTTGTATCACAAAGCCTTGGCCGAATTTGGCAAAGCATATACAAGAAATATTAATTTCAATTTCATTTGAATTTCATTAAATCAACTTGATAAAATATCTCAATAACACTTTATAGATATTTAATTAAGTCAACAAATGCAACTAAGAAAAATATAACTCTTATATTTTAAAAGTGTTGGCCGAATTATGAAGAAATAAAGGAAAAAGATATTTTTATTTTTCAAACAATTTTGAACAAATATCTTAAGAAGTCAAAATCAATTTGACAACCTTTTCCTTTAATGTAAAGTCAAACATTTACATTTATAATCATTTCCTAACTTTATCATTTGGTGATATATTTATATTTTAATTATATTAATCATTTAACAATTAAATAATTAAATAATTAATTAAATACAAATATATCAAATATATGTATTATATTTACTTTAAATATCTCAAATACATATATTGATGATATATGTCAAATACCTTTATTTGACTATTTATTAATGTGTATTTAATAATATCATATATTAAATACAAATACACATTAATTAGGAAATGACGGTTCGGCCCGTTCGTATGTATTTTTCGTTTAACGATTAAACGATTTATAAATAATCATCATTATTCATAAATGTTGCTCTAGTGCTCTACGAGTATGTTTCATTATTGAGACTCTCTAGATTCAGGTATATCCGTCACGAAATCCAATTTCATGTCCATAATCTATCCACCCGTAGATTATGACGATCACGGATAAACTAGCTGAATCATACAGGTCGAGGTCATTGCATACGTATAATCCCTCCGTCACAGGTATCCAGATAATCCCAGAGATATAGATGTAAACGTCAAATCTCTACAGGTATTATCTCGTCGACGTATCTATTAGCAATCTTTAAATAATACTCGGAACTTACTTCCGATGTATACTGTGGCCACAGATTTAACAGACTGCTAATTATATATGGACTACCTATGCTCTGTACACAGAACTGACGGATCCTATCTTGACACACACAGGATATCCTGAGGATCGATCCACACCCAACGAACAGGCGGAGGTCTGATCTAAATAGATCGGTGACGTGACTGCCATCTAAGTGTGGAGGATGTCTCATACATCCACAGTGGTATCTCAAGTCGAAGGACCACTATGCTACTCAACCCGAGAAGATTCTTATTGACGTTGGTGTACCATCCATTAAGAATCTTCGGTGAGCCGTTCAGTGTTTATCCACTATAAACACCTACACGTCTATACGAGTCTCCCTAGACTCATGGTTCATTGGGATAAACCATCGGACCAAGTCTCGATATACGACATGTACTGGTCTCAACGGATTTGACAAACCGACCCGTGTTAGCAAATCTTGACCAGGAACTATGTTTGATAATATTCATATAGTAGTGACACTTCCCAATGTCAATTACAAACTAACTTTGTAACTGTGTACTGCATTATTTATTATCGGGCCTTTGTCTAATATATATATATCACTAAACCACATTTAGTTTCAATCTGATCGTAATCAGATCGAATACGTACATAAGAACAAGAGGTGCAACCATAAATAAGTAATATTATGGAATAAGGGGATGTTCGTATTCATGAATCAGACATAAATACGGTCCGGATTAGCGCTCTGAGCACTAACCCCAACAATTTCTCCCACTTGCTCTTGTGCCAATCCACGGTATCATATACTCATCTCAATGTGCATCGTATGCACATGGCCCCCAAAAGCTCACCCAGTACTTAAGAGGTAGGCAACAAAAACAAGTTCCGCTATGACATATTGAGTTTGTCAAACAAACTCCATCGTTTCCCATAGTCAGCATCATTATATTTTGTAGAATCTAGATTATACATTAATATGACTCTGATGCTACATCAGTATTGTGCTACAACTACTGAGTTGTCCAAGTATTTAAGGATCAAATCCAAAATACTATGAAGACAACCGCAAGCACAATAACAATTCAAAACTTCTATTTTATAAGGTCACTATGCAACTTCATAAGTCAATACTTTATAAGTTGCATTTAATTCCACTATAAAGTAGAATCCTTCGTGACACTCCCACTGCATCTTTTTGTGACTCTTTATGACGTAGACTGTCTAACGTCATAATTAGTCTCAAAACTAATATGACCCTAATGGTTGCAGACTATATTCTCCATGAATTAGAAACTCGTTCTTAATATCTCAAAGATCACAAAGAACGTGTTTCAAGATCCATCATATGGTCTATAGGATGTCAAAATAACTCGTAACAATTACGATTAAATCGACATCGATAATCGCACATAAAAAGTATTCACTATGTCATCATCAAATGATACATAATATTGATTAGACATTCTAATCAATATCTCTTTCGAAAAAGGAATCATCCTTTACGAAAGATGAATACTATATATAAGACACACAATAACTGTCGAACAGTTATACTAACTGTCATACAGATAGCCTTGTTATGTCCTTCATTAGATCATATCTAATGTACGACTAATAGGAGTATCTCACAAGTCTCTTGGTTTTATATCTTATATAAAACTTTATATCGTATATAACAGAGACTACTCCCACTGTTTTCACGGAGTAAAAAGTAGGAATCTTTAGGTAAACTCTTTACCTATAATAAACAATGTCATTAGTACTATACAAACATCTCATTATCACATATGTATTCTATATACTTTGACAAGATCAGACAATCTGACGATATCAAAAATAGAGAACACATATTTCTGGAAGACTTATCCGAGTCTACAATAGGCTCTGTAAGCTAGCACACTAAACTGCGATCTCAGCAGAACACAAACTCTAGGGCCATTTCAGAATGAACTCTTCAAATAAGGAAATCACAACTGATCTCTTATCTGAATAAGTCATCCAAAAACGCCACTTTGCATTCTTTAGCTAAAATATACAGTTTATTATCAACATTAACCAATATATCTTTAATTGTTCAATTAGCGTGACTAGAGATAAGTTTTCTCAGAATCTACAATAGATTGCTGAGTATAACTTTTCTCACTGTCATACTGTAAAGGTCAAACCTTTAATAAGCTCACATTGCTTTCGCTGCGCAAACAATTAGCACATATCATGAACTAATTCATAATGAAAGCGTAATCAAGTTCAAAACTTGATCGTAGTAAGCTATGAACAATCTTAGATCTATGGTTCAATGGTGAACTTCCAGAATCGATATCAAATATCGCTTCCATTATAAGTTATAGGATAATTTTCTTCAATAAGAAAATAACGGAACCATTAAGTATCAAATACTCGTGAATGATTCTGTTATCCTATTGGACTTGTACGGAAGATGTATAAGGGTTGTTTCATCTTATTAATTACATAGTTCCATTTATAATTTATCATTCTCACATTTGACTTCAATAAGTCAAGTCTTTTCTACAATAGTTAACATCTGATGTTACACACCAAGTAATAAAACGATTTTATTACTTAGAATCGTAGGAAAGATATTCTATTAAATAGAATACAATATTCTATTAAACAGAATAAACGATAAACTTTTACTTATACCTCCGAGGTGTAAGTAATTTCCATTATATAACTATTATATAAAAGAAAGATTGAAATCTCAAACTTTTCAAGATTCAAATTTTCTACCTACATATCATATATGCAACTGTAGAAAATAATGGAACATTAATTAAAGAGATGAATTAGTGTTACTGGAGTATAACCCCAAGAGTATTGAAACTAATTCGGTAACATTCAATATCAAACGAATCAAATCATATAAGATTCGATTGCTCCCACTACTCAATTCCATCAAGATGGAATCATGGAAGAATAATATTGAATATGAATCATATTCACTAAATAACCTTAGAACTAATTGCTTTAAATTCATACGTTTGATCGTATCAAAGATCTTTGAACAGTTCAAAGACATGTTATGAATTTTGAGGATAGAATTCTCAAACCTTTAGATTGAATATATTTGAACAAGTCAAAAATGTTCAATCTACGTTTCATCAGAACGGATGAAAGTACTTGATACTTTCAAGACTTTCAATATGTGTTCTTCAGAAACACATACTAAGTTATGACAATTCATCAACTAAGTTACAGTTAACTACATTACACAACTAAACAAGAAAACTACCTTAAGCAATTATTATTCATTAAACTACATACATCAATGTATCAGTTAATAAATCTGGTGGTCCAATGACAATCATTGGTTAAACGAGATCTTAATCACTTTCCTGAATACAATATTCATTAAATGGATAAGGATGTGTGGTGTGATCTAGTATCAAACCATCCTTTACCATACGGAATAAGCATCCAATGCTTAAGTGATTAAACCCATAAAGCACCGTTCTAAATTATTTACTTTACCGAATAATTTTTCTTAATGTTTATCTCTACGTCAATGACACTACTAGTTATTATAAAATATGTAACAATTGTTTATAAAGAACAAGTGACTATCCAATAGTCGCAAGTTCCGATATCAAATATCAAAACAATCGTTAACCAATATTTCAAATAACTAGACGGGAGATCTGGTATCCAATACCTATAGTTGTAGTATTGTGAAAATCGATATTTTCTATACACAAATATACGCATCTCCTTTCTTTAGCTTTACTATTTGCATTCAACTATTCACAACAATTGTAAATAACTGATTAGCAAATTGTGTCAGACACATTACCTCTAAAGGTAATTAAAGCTTAGAAACGTCATTACTAGATAAACAAATACCTAATAGGGCTTTCTAAATGCCAGTCAAGAATCTCGAGACATGAACTAATTCAAGTCAATTCTTACTGCATAAGAAACTATTGTCTCTAAAGTATTATATCCTAAAGGGGATATCTATCTAGATTATCTATCATGACTTAGAAACTAAGTCATTAACCATCTTTATTTTTCAAGAAAATCGGAACAACAGTTCCCGATGGTTTAGACTAATCTAATAATATCCTAGTCTATTAGTATCTAGAACCTATTCTAGAATAACTGCAACCAAGAGTCTAGTCAGATAACATATCAAATATGTGTGTGCAGTAAATAAAAGTTTAATTCTATATACTATAGAATAAGGAAACAAACAAGCGGCAATTTCCATAATAACATACACTGCCTAAGTTATGGAATATTTTAAACTTAGCAGTGCCTCCCACTATTTTTACGTAATGCCGTAATCCCCAACGGAAAGACGAGAATTCAATAATTAAATCGAATTCCATAATGGGAAGAGGACCCCATGAATATATTTCGACTCACAGCAGAGGCACGGTCTCGCCTACGTATATTCACAGGTAGACAACTAATTGTCAATCACTCACTAGTGACTCCGAGGTTCCGGTCCTGGCCGTTTCTCGTTGTCGCTGCGAAGGCAGGCCCACAAGGAGACGTACCAAGGTTAAACTTGTCAATGATAAACTCAAGTTACTTGCGTAACCCTGACAGCTAGGGCACGTTCAGGATTCCGCTTTCGCTTGAATTTATCTAGTATCTAATATACATTCGGCATAAATAAATTTCTATCAGCTACATCCTCACAGCAGAGGCACGGTCTCGGATGTAGTCAACGAAAAGATATTTATAAACCGTATTGACAAGACGGACCAAGAAACAAGTATTCCAAATACTAGTTACTTTAAAACCTTATTAAGCGGGGATATTCCATTAAGTGTCATACACCCTAAATCTAATCAAATTAGATTATAACATGCATGTATAAAGTCAAGAAAACATGATTAAACATTGAATAAAACAAGCTAATCATTTATGGAGGCCTAGAATCAGACTCGCTCTGATACCATTTTGTAGGGGTTTTAGGGGGAATATCCGGTAACGCAGCGGAAGCGGTGGAAAATCAAATTTTCCGATTTCAAAATTTTTCTCGGATTAATTAAATAAACATATTTATTTAATTATCCAATAATCAAATTATGAAATAAAATTCAAATAAATCATATTTAAGTGAATTTACCAAATTGCCCTTACACTTGATATTTTGTCCATTTTAGTCCGAAATTGATCTAATCAATTTTGAATGATTCTAAATCATTTCTAAGATGAACTTAGCATGTTCAAAACATCAAAACACCAAAAGCAACATAAATCCCCATTTTTCCATCATTGGCCGAATGCTCCATTGGTGGGCAATTTGTGCATTTTGTCATTTCATGCATCAAAACACATCAAGATGTAATCCAATGAACATGAAACTTTATATGCATCATATACACATCCAAATACACAACATATATGAAAAGCCCCAAATTTGGAATTGGTCATGAACCCTAATTTTTCAATTTCATCAAATTGGACAAATTAGACCAAATTGGTTAAATCCAACACTTTCAATCATCTTTCTTCCATCCAATCAAAGTCTCAACACAATGAAACAACTCAAGATCAAATCTAGGTCATCTAAGAGTGGGTCAACAACTCTAGATTAGCAACAAGGTTTCCAAAACCACAAAAGAACACTTATACTACAATAGCCATAAGCTTCCTTCATCATACATGCTCTACACTTTCATCAAAACTTCCATCATCAAAAACACAAAGAATAAAGAAAGAAATAACCTAAGAACATCATATGTTAAAGCCTAGATCCTAAGGAACATTTTCCTTTCTAATAGTAAAGGAAGTTGAAGAAACTTAATAATCCAAGTTTTCTTTGATTTCTTCTTTCTTTCTCACAAGCTTCCTTTGTTTCATTAATGGAGTTTTCTTTAAAGTGTATTAGGTTAGATACCAAATGAAATGAAAAACAATATATACTTGCATCAAAACAAAGGCCTTGGCCGAATTTGGCAAAGGCATATACAAGAAATATTAATTTCAATTCATTTTTCATTAATCAACTTGATAAAATATATAAATAACACTTTATAGATATTTATATTAAGTCAACAAATGCAACTAAGAAAAATATAACTCTTATATTTTAAAAGGTGTTGGCCGAAATTATGAAGAAAATAAAGGAAAAAGATATTTTTATTTTTCACAATTTTGAACAAATATCTTAAGAAGTCAAAATCAATTTGACAACCTTTTCCCTTAATGTAAAGTCAAACATTTACATTTATAATCATTTACTAACTTTATCATTTGGTGATATATTTATATTTTACTTATATTAATCATTTAACATTTCAATAATTAAATAATTATTAAATACAAATATCAAATATATGTATTATATTTACTTTAAATATCTCAAATACATATATTGATGATATATGTCAAATACCTTTATTTGACTATTTATTAATGTGTATTTAATAATATCATATATTAAATAAAAATACACATTAATTAGGAAATGACGGTTCGGCCCGTTCGCATGTATTTTTCGTTTAACGATTAAATGATTTATAAATAATCATCATTATTCATAAATGTTGCTCTAGTGCTCTACGAGTATGTTTCATTATTGAGACTCTCTAGATTCAGGTATATCCGTCACGAAATCCAATTTCATGTCCATAATCTATCCACCCGTAGATTATGACGATCACGGATAAACTAGCTGAATCATAAGGTCGAGGTCATTGCATACGTATAATCCCTCCGTCACAGGTATCCAGATAATCCCAGAGATATAGATGTGAACGTCAAATCTCTATAGGTATTATCTCGTCGACGTATCTATTAGCAATCTCTAAATAACACTCGGAACTTACTTCCGATGTATACAGTGGCCACAAATTTAACAGAATGCTAATTATATATGGACTACCTATGCTCTGTACACAGAACTGACGGATCCTATCTTGACACACACAGGATATCCTGAGGATCGGTCCACACCCAACGAACAGGCGGAGGTCTAATCTAAATAGATCGGTGACGTGACTGCCATCTAAGGTGGAAGGATGTCTCATACATCCACAGTGGTATCTCAAGTCGAAGGACCACTATGCTACTCAACCCGAGAAGATTCTTATTGACGTTGGTGTACCATCCATTAAGAATCTTCGGTGAGCCGTTCAGTGTTTATCCACTATAAACACCTACATGTCTATACGAGTCTCCCTAGACTCATGGTTCATTGGGATAAACCATCGACCAAGTCTCGATATACGACATGTACTGGTCTCAACGATTTGACTAACCGACCCGTGTTAGCAAATCTTGATCGTGAACTATGTTTGATAATATTCATATAGAAGTGACACTTCCCAATGTCAATTACAAACTAACTTTGTAACTGTGTACTGATTATATATTATCGGGCTTTTCCTAATATATATACATATCACCTAAACCACATTTAGTTTCAACTGATCGTAATCATATCGAATACGTATATAAGAACAGAGGTGCAACCATAAATAAGTAATATTATGGAATAAGGGGATGTTCGTATTCATGAATCAGACATAAATACGGTCCGGATTGGCGCTCTGAGCACCAACCCCAACAATATGGGCCTCGCCCCCAGCTGATATTGATATGGGCCTCGCCCCCAACAGATACTGATATGAGCCTCGCCCCCAGACTGATACTGATAATGGCCTCGCCCTTGTGATTCATTCCTGAAAACTGCTGACATTGGACTGTTGCCGCTTCTGGTTGGCTTGCATTGACGCTTTCTCTTTTTCTCCTTTGAAACATGTTATTACACAAAACAGAACAAACACAAAAAGGATGCAAATATGTTACGTGTATGCATGCATGCATGATTGAGTTTCCTACCCCCTTGGGTAGGTCTTCTGCTGGTAATCTTGGTGGTTGTTCGGTCTTGTAACAAGTCTGCCCTCTACCCTAACCAACGGGTATCTATGATGGCTTTAAGACAAAATGGTTTAACATGGTGCATGTATGCATGAGGTGCATGTGATGCATGAGATGCATGCGATACAAGAAATATATCAACTCATTAAAATTTTCCACACAAATCGGCTCATCATCATTTTAGAAGCTTTTGGGCTAACTGTCATAGGAGTGAACTCGTCCCAGTTTAAATGGCCCAACAATTTCACATCTCATGGCAAGAAGTCCAACCGTATCCAAATGATAATGTTCCTAAACACAAACATATAATGGCCCATTGGCATTTTAGAAGCTTTTGGCCCAATCATCATAAGATATGTTCTTGTCCCAGTTTAAATGGCCCAACAAGCCCATACATCATGACAAAAGGTCCGAATGGATCCAAACGACCATGTTCCCAAACACAAGCACAAGTAAATAATTTGTATTAGTTCTACGACTACGGTTCACATGCGGGTTTACGGGGGTGTGGACAAAGGCTCTCGCTGACGAAAGATTACCCACAACTAGGTCTCCCCACTCAAGGGTTTGAGCGACCAAGTGAGCGCACCTTTTTTAACACTAAGTACGTGCCAACGAGCTATGGTGTTGTGACTGACTGTCAAATGGACTTCCCGTTGTAGATTCCCCAAATGGAGGGTGGAGCGAGCTCTCTTAAGTACCAAGCCTCTTAGGCTCTTATCGCTTGGTGTCAGCAATAAACAACGAGTCCTCCAAATTAGTCCATCACAGTAGGCTACGAGTAGATTGCTATTTAGGTGCCTTCACAGCTTTTCCTTCTACAAAGGTAGTGAGTGAAGGAAGACACCAACCATTACCTAGCCTCAAAATGCCTTTGATTAAACCCTTTTTAACCCACGGTAGACACGGTCAATTAAAGCACAAATCATAATATTACAAGACATTATTTCAGGGCTGATTCTCTATCCCCAGTGGAGTCGCCAGACTGTGGGACACAGGAACTCGGTGACGCATGCTGTCCCGGGCTCGCGACCCGAATGGGAGTACGGAGTAGCCCGCGGGGGACTAAGCCGGAGAAATAATGGAGTCGCCACCCGGTGTGAACCGGGACAAAGATTTAAGGCCGTACTCACCCCTCGCAAGAGAAGACCTCAAACCGTTGGGTTCGGAATAGTCCCTTACTTATGCCACTTGTAATAAAATGATTTGTGCAATAATCTTACCAAGCCTAAGCAACATATTTCCAAGGATAATTTACTCCTACGTTTGCATGCATAGGTAAAAAGCTCATATCTAAGTTTACATATAACACATTTTCAAGCTTGCATACAACCTATTTGTATATAATCTATGTCCGAATTCATGCATAAAGATAAATTGACATACGGAAGACATACAAATTCACATTGGTAGGCACAGAAGCGCAAACACATAGCCTTCATATAAGCATGCATATTAAGGAAAGACACTTAAGCGCATAATAGAAATATTTAACTAAATAGGTAATACAAATTCATAGGGTAAAAATAGATAACTATATGCTAAGATAGACATATCGTGATGTGATGCAGGAGGACCTGTTTACCGTGGGCGTTCGTGCGGCGTTCGTATACTCGTTCGAATGGTAAACTGAAGGTTCGCGTTCGTATAGCATTTGATAATGCGTTCAAACAGGACCAGACAGAAAACATGCCTTCGTGTGGCGTTCTGAAACGCGTTCAAACGGGGTAACAGCAGCGACCTCTAAAATGCAGTAAACAACATGACACATACATGAACGAATGAATAGTTGACATCTAATAAATAATAGCGGGCTAAAAAGCGCGGCAAAGCATCGTGGTAAAGGATTTTAACCTCTCAAAATAGAGGACCTTTAATCGCACTTACTAAGCCGATGCGCAATCAACACAATACATATATAAAAAGTAAAGACAATGATATCGGACTTCGTATACCCGATTGAACACATCTTACATTCAACCGAATATAAATCAACCGGCGCGGCAAAGCATCATAGTAAAGGATTATAACCCCTCAGAATAGGAGACCTTTAATCCAACTTACTAAGCCCATGTGCTCGATCACATCATTACATAAACAAATAACATGCGGAAATCAAGTAGCGAATAATAAACAAATCAAAGCAACATAGAATGAAATATGTGCCGTTTACTCAAGTGGTACGTGGAGTTGCATCCCGAGTACATATCATACTATCGTCCATTCGGAATCGGCTATGAAATTTATGTCCGGGGTTCCATCCTATATACCACGAGAGGCGACACACTTTTCATTTTATTCAAGGGCCACAACATACATCATTTTACAATACATGCATTTTTTATCTATTCAAAGGCCACAACAAGCATCACTCCATAATAATCATGCAAACGAAACTCAATAAATAATAAAAATACAACTTAAAACGGATGTGAAAATTACCCTCAGGTCTAACCTTTTTTGCCGACTTTCGGACTTACGTTTCACGGCCGTCGGAAGGGCTATCGCTCTGCAACTCTTTCGGTTCACTGGATTAACATCTTAGCTCGCTGTTTTGCTATTTTGGTCACTGTTTTCCTTCCGTTTTACTGCTGTTTTCTCTGTACTTTCTGGTCACTGTTTTAGATGTGTTAAGGCTACTGTTTTGGATCGATTTTGGGACTGTTTTAAGGGGTTTTGGAGGGATTTGGACTGCAATTTTGGTAGGGTTCCAGGGGCAGGTTTTGTTACTATTTTGGGCAGTTTTTGGCTACTGTTTTGTGCATTTTAGGTGCTTCTGTTTCGATCGGTCAGTGGGGGTTTGTGGCGTGTTGATACGTTGCTTACGTGAATGGCTATGGCGTGAAAGGAGGTGGCTTACGTGAGTGCTAATGCGGCAGTAAGGATGTGAGAGGTTAACATGGCAGTGAGGCTTGTGGTTTATGAGTTGTCGTTTGTTACTTGCAGGGAGTCAAGGCGTGAGGGCAAGTGGCTATTACTGATGAGGAGGCAGGTGGCTTAAGGCAAATGGGGCAGTTTTTTTGTGTTTCAATTACGCGGAGAAGGCAGGCTAGGTGTGAGGTCAAAGAGGTTGGCATGTGGCTTGAGGCAAAGGGGGCAGGCTTATGCGTGAAGGTCAGTATGCGTGGAGGCTGTGCAGAGGGTTAGGCATGGACGTGATTTTTTATACGTGAAGGGTTAGTGTGGTGTTTGATAAGGGCTTGGATGATGCGGCAATAGGAGGATTTATTTCTTTGGTCACTGCCGTGTGTGTTAGAGCTTAGTGAGAGGAGAGGAGGATGGCTTTTTCCTTTGTATTTTTGTTGTGTGAGAGAGAGAGAGTCTTAGGGTTTAGATTTGTGCTATTTTTATAGTGAGAGGGTAGGGTTTGCATGGATTTGGTGTCAAACAAGGAAATGATTTGATTGATTGGGGGGACAAATTTTGGTGAATTAGGAAGGTTGAATATTTGATTGGTCTTAATTAGGCATTTAATTTGTTAGATTAGGAAGTCAATATTTTTAATTGGTTATGATTGATTTTAATTAGGCATAATATTTCTTTAATTTAGTATATAATATTTTAAGTTAGGAAGTTACAATATTTTAATTCGGTATAATTATATTTTATGTCTTATTTAATTTGGTAAATGGTTTAATTATTTTATTTAATTCAATTACATTATTTAATTAATATTTAATTTAATATTTGATTTAATTTGGAGGTATTTTAGGGTGATATGGGCGTGTGGACCTAGATGGTGGGCGTGGGCTTGGTGATGGTGGATGTGGGCTTGGGCAAGATTAAAAGGTTTGCGGGTTTTTTGGGCCGAGCATAATTTTTTAAAACGGAGGTCTAACAAGCGAACCCGAAGCTAAACACGTGAACTAAATCCAACAAAACGTTAATTCTTGACTCTTCCCTTCCGACGTCTGTTTCCCACGGCTTCCGCAACTTAAAAGATAGTGCCTCCAATTGAGACTCATCATCGGGTTTCACATTCAAAAATGCAATGCCTACAGGACACTCGGAGCTAATGTGCCTATACCCTTCACACTCATGGCACCGGATAGCATGGAGTTTGCTGCCCCTATCCTCTCTAAAATCTCTCCTACTATGCCTACTCTCTATAGGCTTATCATCCATATCCCTATCACTGCCACTCTTCTTTAGCTTAAGAAATTTCTTAAACCTCTTTGTAAAAATGACCAAGTCATGATCTGTGAGATTATCACTATCACCATTGCTAGACGGATCATGAGAAACTACCTTCGCGATCTTCATCGCTATAATTTTGGGCTTTTATAACCAGAAAATTTATTTTCATACACATGCAGTTTTCCTACGAGGTCCTCTAAGTTAAGGTAATCTAGGTCGTTACTATCCTCAATGGCTGTGATCTTAGGTAAGAACTTTTCAGGTAGGGATCTCAAGATTTTCATCACTATCCTATTGGTAGGAATAATCACACTGAGGTAAAAACTAGAGTTAACGATGTCATTAATCTCAGCATTAAACTCATTAAATGTCTCATCATCTTTCATACTAATGACCTCAAACCTGGTGGCAAGCGCTTGGAGTCTATTATTTTTAACAAATAATGTGCCCTCATACACAGTCTGAAGGATGTCCCAAGCATCCTTTGATATCTCACCCATATAGATTCTCCTAAATTCAGTTGAGCAAATAGCACCATGAATAGTATTAATTGCCTTATTGTTCCTATTGCTAGCGTAAAATTCATCATTGGTCCAGGTCAGTTTGTCTTTAAGGAAAGAGATCCAATCAACTATAACCATGAGAGGTTTCCACCCGTACTCAATTGTCATCCAGACTCTCTCATCTAAGGACTTGAGGAACGCCCTCTGATGAGCGGAATATATATCAAATTTTACCGCTCATTTGACCTAATATTTTGTTTAGTTTCTCGGGTTTAAAGAACGTTTTGATGTATTTTTTGTTATTTTGTAGGTAAATAAAGTTTCAGGACTCACTAGAACCAAATCAAGGTCAAAGCAGTGAAAAATGGACAAAAATGGTAAAATAGTCATTTGGGCGTCGCGACGCGCAACACTTCTGCATCACGACTGCTAACATGCACCGGATACTGCTAAATTATGTCGGACACGTGTCAAAATCAGAGAAGTATACTATCTTACACACTTGCTAACATGCACATGCCACGTGTCAACATCACAACAAATCAACTAAAATGCACCGTGCCATGTGTCATCATCATATGCTGCCGAAAAAACATGTGCCATGTGTCATCATCCGATTGGACCGCATCAACTGTATGCCACGTGTCTACCATATGTCATCCACATATCAGCCACGTGTCTGCTGTTGGCGACTTGGTCGCGTAATTGGATTTTGATTACGTCAACGCAATTGACGACTTCGACGTGCAAACACGAAGCAATACAAAAAGTGTCGAAGCATAAGGAGTGAAGAGCGAGAATGTGAAGACTAGCGGCAAATCGAAGATAATGATTAAGAGCTAAATTTTATTGTAAGTGAGTTTACTCAAGTGATCTAAAGCTCTTAGGAATCATAAATTTTGCATCACTTGCATTTAAAATGGATTAGAATGCTTAAAGAATCATTTGCATTTTATTTGCACAAAAATGAATTTCTATGCACAAGTGCATCGGTAAATGATCTTCCAAAAACTATCAACCGGTTGAATTAAACTTCAAATGATAACCGTTAGATAGATATGTGTCTCTAGTTTGCTATGGTTCAAACGGAACATAATTCCGATGCATAGAACTTTTGCTAGAGCCTTTTTAGTACAACATGTTCAGATGTGCGTTTTCTGCATACACGTCACATTAGACAAATTCCATAAAATTCATCTTACTGTTTTTGGAGCTGAATGTTTTACAGAAGCTAGATCTATGTGTCTAGTTTATGTAGAAATTTACGGATCAAGATTTGGAATTTTCTAGAGAAAGTTACGGCCAAAATACCAAGTGTCGTCAGTCTTGACTGGTCATGCACATACTGAAACCAGGGATCTCCATGCCGGTCCCCATGCCGGTTTGCTCGCCGGTCTCCATGCCGGTTTTAGCTGAGAAAATCATGCTCTCTGGAACCAGGGAGCTCCTCGCCGGTCTCCTCGCCGGTTTGCTCGCCGGTCCAACGGCTAGTTTTTTGAACGTTATGTTACCGTTGGAGCCCTAGACCGGCATGCCATTTCCTCGCCGGTTTCCTCGCCGGTCTCGCTGTGAGTTGGCTAAAGCTTTGCATTTTATTATAAATAGAACCCCAACTCCTTTGCCTCAAGTTAGAGATCTAAAAAAAACCTTCATATACATTCTCTAAGGCAAACAAAGAGTGTCATACACCTTCATATTCATAAACACTCATCCAAGCTCACACACACATCTTCCACATCATTTAGTGAGCTTAGAACACTTGGGTTTGCTTTCACACAATCTTCTTATTATTTATGAGTGCCCAAGTGTGTTGTAAATCTTTCATATCAAAAACATTTGTGGTTTGTGAAATCCCATTGTTTGGGTAATTTGTAAAGGTTGTGAGTGCTCCTACGTAGAAAACTCAATCTTGTAAAAGGTTTGGAGTGCGCCTTGGCGGAAAACTCTTGGTTACGAGTGAACCACGAAAAACTCGATTCTAGTGGAAATCTTCAAGCGAGGCTTGGGGGAGTGGACGTAGGCACGTTTGGCCGAACCACTATAAATCGTGGTGTCGTATTTCTCTTTCCCTTAACTTTTACTTATTTGCAAGTTTGATTACATTTATAATATTGATTAGAAACTTGCATATAGGCTATCAATTGGAATATAGAAAATTGCCTAAAACTCCCACTTGGTAATAAGAGCTTAAAATCGGCAAAGATTTTATAATTCCGCATTTATAGCGATAACCCAATTCACCCCCCTCTTGGGTATAGAGATTTCTTGTCGCTATTGCTTGTAGGTACTTTCAGTTGGTATCAGAGCGAGGTATTCTCCTCAAGAAAGACTTAACCATCCGAGAATAGACTATGGGTTCTACAAGCCACTTTTCAAATTTTGCCGAGGGATATTCAACTACTAGACCTCCGTTTTACACCGGAACCGACTACAATTATTGGAAGTCAAGAATGTTGACTTATCTCCTAGCCAATGATCCGCCATCCTATTTGATTATCACACGGGGTGCAAAAATGCCAACAAAAAGGGATAGCAATGGGGTTGAGATTCCGAAGCCGAGTTTAGAATGGGATAGTGAGGATCTAAAACAAGCTTCACAAAATGCTAAGGCACTCAACCAACTCCTATGTGCCATTGATCGGGATCAAGTTAGCAAGCTTCCGAAATGTGGAAATGCATATGATTTATGGAAGTCTTTGGAAATGGTCAATGAGGGCACAAGCCAAGTGAAGGAATCGAAGATCAACCGGTTCATGTGCGAATTGGACAATTTCAAGATGGAATCCGGGGAAGAAATTGATCACATGATTTCTAGGTTTACGGTCATCATCAATCATTTGGGAGCATTGGGAAAAGTCATCGGGACATCAGATCAAGTGAAGAAAATTTTGAGATCTCTCCCGAAAGAGTTTAGAAGCTACACACCTCCTCCATTAAAGAAACAAACGACATAAACACTTTGAAAATGGATGATTTGGTCGGCAAATTGCTTGAGTATGAAATGGAGATCAAAATGGATAAAAATGAGGAAGATGAGAAAAGGACAAGAAAGTCATTGGCCTTAAAAGTAAGAAAAGAGACGAGTCAGCTCAAGTGAAGAAGATGATAGTGATGATGAATTGGCAAGCATCACCATAAAGTAAAAGAGCTTCTCAAATCCGCAAAACTCAAGGGAAAATCAAAGGCTAAAGAAGAAAAATGGCCGCGGAAGAATAAGAAAATTGTGTGTTATGAATGCAACAAACCGGGTCACATAGCTACCGATTGCCCATTAAGGAAAATGAAAGGAAAATCGAAGAAAAAGGCAATGAAAGCAACTTCAACTTGGAGTGATAGTGATTCTAGCTCATCCGAGGAGGAAGAAGAGGTTCAAGCTAAAGAAAGAACAAATCTAGCATTTATGGCTATCACGGATGAGGACATCCGCTTTGAAATTGAAGAAGAAAGCGAAAAAGAAGAGGTACACAATTCTCAATATGATAATGATTTACTTAATGCCTTTAATGGATTAAAAGAATTGTGTGATATGCTTAAAAAGAAATTGAAATTAGTTAAAAATGAGCATGCTACACTTAAAATTGAACATGCAACTAGTATGGATAAAATTCATGTTTTAGATAATGAGATTATATGCTTAAAGGCTAAACGTGAAAAAGAAATTGCATGCTTAAATGATGAAAATGCATGTTTAAAGATTAAAAAGCTAGAACTTGAAAATGCCATATTAAATATACCATCTAACTCTAAGACATGCGATTGCGAATCTATATTGAATGAAAATGTCTTATTAAATACTAAGATTGTAGATTTGCAAAACATACTTAGCAAATTCACATTGGGACATAAAAACTTTAATATGCTTATTGGATCCCAAAAATGTGCATTTAAAAGAGAAGGATTAGGATATAGGCCTTATATTAAAAGAAATTTTTTGAAGAATTACTTTGTTAAGGCATCATATTCTCATGCTAAGAATGAAATAGATGAAAATGTCACATGCCATGCTTGTAACAAAAAGGGACATAAAATTTTTGAATGCATGTATATGAATGTGATGAAGAATGCATGGATTCCTCAAGGAATCAAAACTAACCCCAATGGACCCAAGAAAGTTTGGTTACCAAAGTGTAATTGATAAATTTGTAGGGGGAGCTTTGGGTATGGATCTTTAAAGAGAATTGAAAAATTGATCTCAAAGGCTCAAGGAAATGAGGAATCGCAACGGTAAAGTTTAAATCCGTATCCACGGAAACATTGGTACCGTTTCCTCTAATTTACATATGTATGCATATTTCATATTGGTAAAAATATTTTTGAAGCATAGAAAGTGATTAGGCAATGTATTTAACTTTCTATTGGTATCAATTGTTAATTTGATATCATTAAATGCCTTAATCATATACTTAAACCCCTTCCTTATTTCAATTGGTATCACATGAAATTTATTGAGTTAAATGCAATATATGTGATCACTTGATTGAATATGTCTTGCCATATGAAACTAATTGGTTGAAAATGAAATGCATGTAAATTGGCATAATCTTATATGAATATAATCGGCATCATGAAATGCATGGACTTTGATAATTATTTAATTGGTATCATGGAATGATTGATATATTTTAATTGGTATCAAATTGGGGAGAAATCATGCTTAAGATGATCTTAGATTTTAAATGGTATTCATGAGTATTTATCTTTTGAAAAATGCTATTTTATGCATGAATTTTGATTTTTATGGCAAAAAGGGGGAAATGCCAAATGTTCAAATCTTTTAAATTTGTTATCATTTTCGCACACATCTATCTATTGGTATCTCATTTTTTCGAACTTAATTTTGCTTCTCCACTTTTTGATAATTTCAAAGGGGGAGAAATCATTAGAAATGATATTAAAACTTTTTACCCTCACCCTTGGTTTAAGGGGGAGTAAATGTACTAATGTGTTTGTCAAGTTGTTTTAGAGCTATATTCAAGACAATCACACATTGAGGGGGAGCTTATGTTGAGGGGGAGCAAAATGGTCAAATTGGGACTCCAAAAAGCTCACAAGTTGCAACAAATTTTAAGGGGTTGCCATCATCAAAAAGGGGGAGATTGTTGGCGACTTGGTCGCGTAATTGGATTTTGATGACGTCAACGCAATTGACGACTTCGACGTGCAAACACGAAGCAATACAAAAAGTGTCGAAGCATAAGGAGTGAAGAGCGAGAATGTGAAGACTAGCGGCAAATCGAAGATATGATTAAGAGCTAATTTTATTGTAAGTGAGTTTACTCAAGTGATCTAAATCTCTTAGGAATCATACATTTTGCATCACTTGCATTTAAAATGGATTAGAATGCTTAAAGAATCATTTGCATTTTATTTGCACAAAAATGAATTTTCTATGCACAAGTGCATCGGTAAATGATCTTCCAAAAACTATCAAACGGTTGAATTAAACTTCAAATGATATACCGTTAGATAGATATGTGTCTCTAGTTTGCTACGGTTCAAACGGAACATAATTCCGATGCATAGAACTTTTGCTAGAGCCTTTTTAGTACAACATGTTCAGATGTGTCCTTTTCTGCATACACGTCACATTAGAAAAATTCCATAAAATTCATCTTAATGTTTTTGGAGCTGAATGTTTTACAGAAGCTAGATCTATGTGTCTAGTTTATGTAGAAATTTACGGATCATGATTTGGAATTTTCTAGAGAAGGTTACGGCCAAAATACCAAGTGTCGTCAGTCTTGACTGGTCATGCACATACTGAAAACCAGGATCTCCATGCCGGTCCCCATGCCGGTTTGCTCGCCGGTCTCCATGCCGGTTTTAGCTGAGAAAATCATGCTCTCTGGAACCAGGGAGCTCCTCGCCGGTCTCCTCACCGGTTTGCTCGCCGGTCCAACGGCTAGTTTTTTGAACGTTATGTTTACCGTTGGAGCCCTAGACCGGTGCCGGTTTCCTCGCCGGTTTCCTCGCCGGTTTCTCACCGGTCTCGCTGTGAGTTGGCTAAAGCTTTGCATTTTATTATAAATAGAACCCCAACTCCTTTGCCTCAAGTTAGAGATCTAAAAAAAACCTTCATATACATTCTCTAAGGCAAACAAAGAGTGTCATACACCTTCATATTCATAAACACTCATCCAAGCTCACACACACATCTTCCACATCATTTAGTGAGCTTTGAACACTTGGGTTTGCTCTCACACAATCTTCTTATTATTTGTGAGTGCCCAAGTGTGTTTTAAATCTTTCATATCAAAACACTTGTGGTTTGTGAAATCCCATTGTTTGGGTAATTTGTAAAGGTTATGAGTGCTCCTACGTAGAAAACTCAATCTTGTAAAAGGTTTGGAGAGCGCCTTGGCGGAAAACTCTTGGTTACGAGTGAACCACGGAAAACTCGATTCTAGTGGAAATCTTCAAGCGAGGCTTGGGGGAGTGGACGTAGGCAGTTTGGCCGAACCACTATAAATCGTTGGTGTCGTATTTCTCTTTCCCTTAACTTTTACTTATTTGCAAGTTTGATTACATTATAATATTGATTAGAACTTGCATAGAGGCTATTAATTGGAATAGAGAAAATTGCCTAAAACTCCCACTTGGTAATAAGAGCTTAAAATCGGCAAAGATTTTATAATTCCGCATTTATAGCGATAACCCAATTCACCCCCCTCTTGGGTATAGAGATTGCTTGTCGCTATTGCTTGTAGGTACTTTCATCTGCCACATCAGCCGCATACCGAGTCAACCTGTCACGTGTCAGCCACGTCACCGACCGCGAATCACCTTTCACCACAAGTCAACATCTCAGTGGACTTAAATTTTCCGCGTGCCATATGTCTTCTCCAAAAGAAACTGTGTCTACCGCATTACAAGCTAAGGCATCGAGATGCGCAGACCTTTACCCATTGCGACGCACCGACTGAAAATTTGTCTATAAATTGCATTTGATTTCATTTCATTTTCTTCATGCTTTCTTTAGGTTTCTATAAGGAATTTAGGGATTGCATCTTGTTTGTATTTATTTTCAGTATTTTAATTATTTATTTTTATTTTTAGTAATAACAGTTTTAGTATTTTTATTTTCTTTTATGTTTTGTAGTTAAATTTCGCTGGGGGAAGGGTGAAACATTTAATACTATTAACTAGGTCAATCTCACATAATTATAATATACGAATTATAATATAACCGGACTAATTAATCGCAAACTATGATACCGCCTATATGGTCGGTTTAAATATAAATTACTTTACAGCCTATATTGCCGGTCTTTATATGACAGATGATTACCGCCTATATGGCTGGTGTAATTGGACTAAATTAGACTACCGCCTATATGACTGGTTTTATATGTTTGGCATTATTAATTCCTGAGAATGCAGAACTAATAATAATTTATATATTATAATAAGTTAGATTCCTAGGTTTGAAATGTTAAATGTGGATCCCCTATCCCCAGCATTTTATTTTAGGAAAGTGATAAAACACAATATTAACATGCTTATTAATTGATTTAATTATATTGAAGGTAATACTTTAGTTGTTTATTAGATCTTAAGCTTAATGCTTCTTGTTGCCTGATCACCAATAAGATTGATGTGGTAAACTTAAAATGAACTTGAAAAATAGATTTTAGGTTTAAGCCTTAGATTCAATAGCTCATGATCTCCCTTAAGGATAGATAACCCTTAATAGATTTCCTTACATGATAGACATATACCTGTCGGGCGTGGGAAACCATAATTAGAACTTGATCTTAATGAATTCAGGTAATCTGGTTAACATAGACATATGATTAATTGGGTTATTTGGGTGTTTGCATCTGACCATCGACAGAGGCTTATGCATAACTTCGTGTTCTAGGTTAGCAAACTGATTTATTACACATGTATAAGAGAATCAATTCATCATTAGAATAATATTGTGTGGAATCATAACCCTAGATATTTGTGTCTTTTGTTTATTTTCCTTAGTATTTTCTTTGTATTTTTATTTATTTCGCAAATCCATATTCAACCAACAATTCAAGCAATCATTCCTTCTCCCTTTAATTAGATACCTGTAAATAAATAGTATCAATAATTAATAACAACAGTAGAAATTAAGTCATCGTGGGATCGATATTTTTATACTACTTGAGCGATACGTGCGCTTGCGTTACGTGTGTGATTACGCCGATCAAGTTTTTTGCGTCGTTGCCGGGGACTTATTTTTCTTACGTTATTAATTTTGAAGCTATCTATTTTACTTATATCTAATTTTCTTTAAATCTTTTATTTTTATTTATTTCTTTTATTTTTCAGGTGGTTGAATAATGGAACATTATTGGGCGATTGAAAGATTACGAGCTTTAATAGAAGAACATCAGTCCGGTTTTCTGAGGCATGTTGTACAGTCCAATAATTTTCACTGGATGTCAGAACCAAGCAATACTACATTTGCTCAACAGAACGCAATGGGGAGATGTGAAACATGTGATGGTAACCACCTGAGCGATCAATGCATCTATCTTTCAGGGTGGCAGAATTATCAGAATCATTCAAGGTTCGAAGAACCAGCATATTTCACAGAACCACATTTTCCATCTTATCCACCATCCACCAACGATCTTCATTAAGAACCAGAACCATCAGAGGAAGATCAGTTGATGATTCACATGCTTAAAGATTGGCTCGAGGAACATGAAGATCAATTTGATGCACAATTTCAGAGTCAAGCGGAATCCATACAGAGAATGACAGATCAAATTAGACAATTAACAGAAAACCTGAATTACTTATCTCAATGAGCAAATGACATTGATGAAGCCTTCGATTGCCAAGCATTTCACTATGACACCTTAACGGAGGAAGAGGCTGAGCAGTATCAAGAATCAGAGGTATCAGTTCAGGAACCCAAACCAGTAAAGTCTCAATTTGATTTTTATTATTCGGACTCTGATGAGGAATAAGAAGCAGAGCTGTATGCACCAACAAAAATTGAGGATGAAACTTTGTATGAGGATCTTGGAGCATGCTTTCACTGATGTTTGAAGAAGAGCTATCTGAGCCAGTCATACCAACAACAGAGGATGAAGGCCTAAAATCAGACTCATCATTACATCCTCAGGTTGACATTTATGGAGCATGCATTTCACAGATGACAGATGAAGAACTGAATGCGAAAATTTTAAAATACATCTGTGAATAAAAGGTGGAACAAGAAGTGAAGCAGAAAGAGGAGCAAGTGTCCAACCTTATTGAAGATCTAGTGAAATCAGGAGAAACATCATTGTTTTGGGGAGTACTTATCAGAGACACCGCCCAAAAGCTTGACAGAATGGCATTTCCGTTCAAAGTCAAACATCATACGAGACCTCCTGATTTTCTTTCTTTCTTTTCAAGGATCACTGGAGCGACAAAGTTTAAAAAGGTGGCACGAGCACTGAATGAGACAAAATTCTTTTTGCCACTTTACCGTTGGAAGAGACCCTTCAAAAGCAACGCTCACTGGACTGTCTTTAATCGGACATCCAAAACACGCTGAAACCTCATTGACAGATGGATTGCAGTCACGTCTGGCTGAAGATGAAAAATTTAGCGCTAGCAGGGAGGCAACCCATGTAATTTGTTGTACTTTTTGTTTTGTGTAAACATGTTGTAGAGTTTTTAATTTTATTTGTTATTTTTGCAGGGAAAAATATAGACGGGGTATTTTATGCAAAGAAAACCAGTGAAAGCAGGATTATCAGAGAATAAAATTTGACAAAATCGCGAGGATAAAAATTCAATCCAGTAAAGACGGCAGAGTAAGGAGTCAACTCTTGATACATGTCCTAGTGGATTTATTCGTCGAAAGACTCGATTTTTTCGAAATAAAAGTCCAATGATAAGATTGTTTGTCTTAGTCAAAAGTTTTAGGAAAAGATAAATGCTAATTTCACTTTTATCCTAATTTTGAGCCTCATATCTAGGTCAGACTCGAATGCGCTAAAAAATAGTTCTGTAGTAGTTAGATAATAAGGAATTGACAAAGTGACTAGTTGAAATAATTAGTGGTTGCTGAATGACCGTTTGCCTGAATATATGTTTCTGTCTACAGTTATTTATATATGAGGTATGAAAAAAAATTAAACTAACCAAGCTAGTACTTAGTAACCGGGAGTCTTGCCTCAATAAGTAGAGATTGTTCACGTCAAACGGGAAAGCTTGAGTTAGTTTAATTATTAAAACATCTGAGATTCGAGTAATTAAGTCCGTAGGGGTGTCTTAACAACTAGTGCCCTAAAGCCAACTGGTTTGGGAGTCACTGGCCCAAAGCTCGCTACATGGATTGAAGATGATGTATATAAATAAAAAAAATCACATACCTCACTTGCGCATATTATAGTAGACAGAATAATTTTAGATATTCAGGTTGGTTTGACCCATTAGCTACTGAGAATTAAGACGAAATCACCTAGTTGATAACTTATAGTCGAAGGTGTTTGCAGAATTATTCACACACACACTTAGAGTCTGATTTAGATATTTTGTTCAAAGGAAAGGATTTTAGTTGAAGTATGCATTTTGAAGGTTCCTCTAACTTTGATGCTAGACATTCTCGGAGGACATTGTTTATATAGCTATTATTTATTTTATTTTATTTTATTTTCTCTTGTTTTTGCTTTTGTGTGCATTTTTGCTTTTGTGTGCATTAGTTTGAAGTTTGTGGGTATCGTCGCTGTAAGCCCCCACGAGACTACAACTCGTCCACTAGGGACACCTGGGGGTTTAAAGGCTTGTTGCATAAGCTAAATGCAACTGTGATTCCTACGAAAGTGGCTTAGTTTAATTTTAATTATATATTGTATTTTATTTTGTTGTTTTGGTCGAGTACTAGCAAAATGTTAGGTTTGAGGGTGTGATGAGCGAAAAATATATCATATTTTACCGCTCCTTTGACCTAATATTTTGTTTAGTTTCTCGGGTTTAATGAATGTTTTGATGTATTTTGTGTTATTTTGTAGGTAAATAAAGTTTCAGGACTCACTGGAACCAATTCAGGGCCAAAACAGTGAAAATGGACAAAAAGGGTAAAATAGTCATTTGGGCATCGCGACGAGCAACACTTCTGCGTCGCGGCCACTAACATGTGCCGGATACTGCTAAATTGTGCCGGACATGTGTCAAAATCATAGAAGTCTATTATCTTGTGCACTTGCTAACATGCGTCTGCCAAGTGTCAACATCACAACAAATCCGTTAAAATACACCGTGTCATGTGTCATCATCATATGCTGCCGACAAAGCGCGTGCCATGTGTCATCATCTGATTGGACTACATCAACTGTGTGCTACGTGGCTGCCACGTGTCATCCACATGTCAGCCACGTGTCTGCCACATCAACCGCATACCGAGTCAACATGTCACGTGTCACGTCACCGGCCGCAAATCACATTTTGCCACATGTCAACATCTCAGTGGACTGAAATTTACCGCGTGCCACGTGTCGTCTCCAAAAGAAACCGTGTCTGCCGCGTTGCCAGCTCAGGCGTCGCGACGCGTCGTGACGCGCCGAAGGAAAATTTATCTATAAATTGCATTTGATTTCATTTCGTTTTCTTCATGCTTTCCTTAGGGAAGTGATGAAACATAATATTATTTGAAACATTTGAAATGTTAAATGTGGATCCTCTAACCCCCAGCATTTTATTTTAGGGAAGTGATGAAACATAATATTAACATTTTATAGGTAATACTTTAGTTGTTTATTGGATCTTAAGCTTAATGCTTCTTATTGCCTGATCACCAATAAGATTGATGTGGTAAACTTAAAATGAACTTGAAAAAGAGATTTTAGGTTTAAGCCTTAGATTCAATAGCTCACGATCTCTCTTAAGGATAGATAACCCTTAATAGATTTCCTTACATGATAGACATATACCTGTCGGGCGTGGGTAACCATAATTGGAACTTGATCTTAATGAATTAAGATAATCTGGTTATCATAGACATATGATTAATTGGGTTATTTGAGTGTTTGCATCTGACCATCGACAGAGGCTTATGCATATCTTCGTGTTCCAAGTTAGCAAACTGATTTATTACACATGTATAAGAGAATCAATTCATCATTAGAATAATATTATGTGGAATCAAAACCTTAGGTATTTGAGTCTTTTGTTTATTTTCCTTAATATTTTCTTAGTATTTTTATTTATTTAGCAAATCCACATTCAACAAACCAATCAAGCAATCATTCTTTTCTCCCTTTAATTAAATACCTGTAAATAAATAATATCAATAATTAATAACAACAGTAAAAACTAAGTCCTCGTGGGATCGATATTTTTATACTACTTGAGCGATACGTGCGCTTGCGTTACGTGTGTGATTACGCCGATCACCCTCATGCGAACCTTCCAATGTAAATACTAAGTCCCATCAAAGAATCGGGGATAGTTACGGGGTTGACTTCTTTCCATAGCAAACAGGTCAAGGATCGAGGTCAGATTCTAATACCAATTGAAAGTTCGTAATTATCCAAGGTTCTGACACTATACGGAATTTATCACAATTAACTAAGACAAGTCATAATTAATATGTCTATAGATTAATCAAATTAACAACCACCTAACTTTGTGTCTACGCAATTATAGATCAAAGCAAAAATATTCTGGCAATAAATAATAATGCAGAAAATAAATATCAACCACACAAAATCAACACAAGTTATTTTGGTGACGAAGTGGAAAACTCGTGCGAGTAAAAAACCACTCTGGGTATCTCGGCTATCAGCTCAAATCTACTGTAATGAGAAAAACTTACAGTGATGGTAAAAGACCTATGGTGGCAACTCCACCGACTCTAGTACCTCTAAACTACAAGAACTCGAAGAACACATCGAGCCCCGTACCCCATGGTTTCTTCAGAACATCTGAAGTCTCTGAGCGGATCAACTTTGCAGGCACGCCGGATCTCCGACTATCAATCTTCCTCCTTGAGAACTCTGAAGGTTTAGGAAATTGGGTTTTGATGTGTAAATGGTGTAACAAAGATCAATCTCACCACAAACAAAGAAGACGAGAAAAGCAAAAAAGTCTGCAAGGTGAGAACAAGAAGAGTGAAAACTAAGAATGTGTTTGGGCTCAAGATAATGTGTTTGCAACCCTTGTGAAGTTGACTCAATGTTTGTTTATATAGGTAGAGCAAAGGAAAAGGTTTCCTAGTGTTATTTTGGCTTTAAAACGTGTCCAAAATATCCTACTTACGTACGAGCGTTCGAACGCACTTCAAACACAACTCAAAAGCAAAGTTTCTCCCTCGAATCGTTCGAACGCAAATACGAATTCAACTCAAAGGCAGTCGCGGTCTGGTTTTCAGGTGCATCTTAAGAAGCTTGTAACTTTCTCGTCCCTTGGCTAAATCATGTGTTATTTATATGTACGCGATCGTCTTCGCGTATACTTTCCAATGCAACTGGTCTCATGTCAATTGGAGCTCTAAATATTCTGGAATATTCAAACGAGTTGATATCTCCATATAATGTTGTCCAAATACTTGTCCAATTGCTCCGAGGTCTTCAAGACTCATTACAACTCAATTGAACATGTTTTGTCACGGACATTACCAACAAAATGGAACTAACAACTTGTATGATATTGGAAAAAGTATTTGAACAGTTGTTGGACTAACCATGCAACGGTATTTCATAAGATGAAAAGGGTTTTCAAAATATGTAATCAAGTTCTCACGAGTATTTTCCCAAATACTCACCCCTACTTCCTCCACATGTAGTTCTAGTTAGGTGACTTTGTTGGGAACATCATGGGACGTTGCATAGAACTTGGTACCCGGACTTTGGGTTTGAATTTATTTCGTCCTTTCGGTTAGTAGATGACTGTTGAGCTTTTCCCTTCTAAGTCTATCATCTATATGCCACATCATTTTTTTATAACCATCGATGAAGATGATGTAGAGTTTTTACTTAAATTTTTGTATAGTATTTACTTTGTCGTCAATTATTTTTAATGGTGACCCCGACACTGTGGGATATAAAATAAATTATTCAAATAGTATATATGACAACGTGTAATTTTACTCCGTGTAGATTTCCCGGATTTCCTTTGTCCTCGATTTTGAGTTGTGACAATATGTTTTACTATAAAATTGAGCTCCTAAAGCATAATCTTTGAGACATATTTTCAAAAAGTAATTACTGAGGGTCATTTTTTTGAATTGCAAAAAGATGTTTGAGGAATATTTAATGTTTCTACTTTCGTTAAGTCTCAGAGAATTAAGGAAATCTTATTATAATGATATTTCTCATGAGATAATTTTTCGATCTGATTTTCAAGTTGGCAACCACAAACCAACGTTGGTTTATGAATTATCTATTTAGGACCCAAATCGAGAGTTTTCCCCCAGAGAAGTAACATTTTTCGTGGGGCAATGCACTAAATTGTGTTGTGCTGACACCCCTTTATTTTCGGAAGTTACATTTAAACTACTTAACTGTGCGACAGGTTACGCTGCTCGGCCTATCGCACGCCCCATGTGGGCCATGATGCTGTCGCAAGGCACGCCGCAAAATTTCTGAGCTGCAATCAAAATAACGTGCTGGATGCTTCCTCTCTCACAAGCTGCTTGGTGCTTACGATTTCTCTCTCACAAGCTGCTTGATGCTTTTATCTCTTATAAGCTGCCGCAACAACAAATTTTCTATAGATTAATACAGTAATTATTCTTACTTAAAAAGACCACGAATCCGAAACATATCACCCTTCTTTAAAAGGAAAAAAAAAAACATAGAAAAAAAATTGATTGGAGATGACTATCCATTCACTTCAGTACTTGACGTCAGCTCCTCAGTTGATACCATTGATTAATTAAGTTTATGGATTTTGTTTTTCAAGGCATAAAAGTTATTTTCGAAGAGATAGAAGAATAAAAAAGAAGAGAGAGGAAGATAGACAAGGAAGAAGAAGAGTAAATTTGTGTAAAATGGAATAGATGGCTAATATTGGATAGAAAAACAGAATAAATGTTAATTTAGATACATCTTTTATATTTTTGATTACTTTTTATAATTTCCCAAATCTCTTACAACATCATATCTTTATTCCCACATGCTGCATAATACGCATCTCACATTTCTATAGCATCGCGAAATCCTTGTCCAAAATCGCAGCTTTCGCAAACCCACTTGCCGCAGCAGATCCATATAGCCAGTCTTGTCAATTATGCTGCTTTATAATCACAAACACAGATGTCAAAAGACTCAAAATGTATATTTGCCGTGAGTAATGCCCATCAGAATGTCAAGTTTATCAAACCAATGTAGCAAATACAGCTCTAATATTGTTTACAATTATTATAAATTTAAAAATAAAAAAACCGTAACCTATTCGGAAAATTCTATTCCTAACTATGAGGAATTGAAACCTACCTTAAGATAATGGGTTTTGATTCTGGAATTAAATTTTTAGTTTAGTTCCAAACAGTTCCGTGTACATAAAGAACCTTTGCTCACCCCTTCATGCTCGCAAGAGATGCCGAACAATTTCTGGTGCTTAATGAGTCCAAATCAAGAAAATTGTAGTGAGGTCAACTGATGAACGGATAATTTTTTTAATTGCATTAGTCTACAGCAAACTAATTAAAAGATAGTATCACCAAGCAGGCTGCATTAAGTCAATGAATAGATACGGCCAAGCAAAATGATATAAAATTGGATCAAGGTCAAATCTTGAACACCAACAAAAACCATGTATTGATTTGGTTAATTAATTAAAAAAATTGTGCGTCATTTCATAGTTGAATTAAATCTAATTGAACGGCCTGCAAGATGACAGGGCGCATTTTGATTACACTCTAATACACTCCAAAGGTTAATAAACGGTAGTAGAGATTGATAATCTTGTTCTTATTTTAACAATCTTCACCTGTTTTATTCTCTATGGCTGCTTATTCAATGCCTTATGGAAGCATGGCAACACATTGTATTCTCATTAGAGAAACCAACAGAAATGCGTTTTCAACATTTCAACTTTTTCTGAATCTAAACATTCTATCAGACCAAGAGATGAGTATTTTATTAATGGAAAAAGAGAATACTGAAATCCCCAAGATTTACACAAATCTACAAGTAAAAACCACAAAACCTTTCAGTACAATTCTACAAACCCTTCTAGTTTGGGTTGCCTCGTAAATGCTACGCATATGGCTCCTCCAATAAACCGATTAATTTCATCATTGCGTAGATTCTAAAAAATTAAAATTCAATGGCGTATTTGATGCCCCAAATAAACGAAATTGGATATATATAACCATATATAAAATATCACGAGTCTACCTTTACATTTTGGAAAAAATTAGGGGTCTAGGTGTCATTTTTCGTTTAGCAATTGTCAATCCTCCAAGTGGTTTCATTAATCAAAACTTTTTTATTTAATCTGAAGTAGGTAGCATGAATTATACATAGTACTATGTACTTGAGGATGGTTAGACAAATTATTTATGCTACCAAACTCCTGGGATAGTCATTGGTTCAATATTATACATCTTCAAAACTGAAAACTACAAATGGCGTAAATTTATTTTCAGACACGTCATATGAGCAAGAAAGCGACTTTCTTACAAGTCAACTTTTGGGTTTTGAGAGAGGTACATAAGATGTGCTTGCAAGAAAGTATCATTATTTTTTCCTCCTTAGAATTCAAAGGTTTGATAGTATAAATAAATGAAAGTCCAACACAATTTTTGCACATATCACAAAGTAGTAGCTTGTTTCTCTTGTGCTCTCAAGTCTTCTTTTTTGTTTTAACTCTTTTTCATCCATTTCCATAATGAAAATTCAAAAATACTCTTCACATCTGTATCTAACTTTCATTATTCTGCTAGGAATGCTTATCCAGATTGCCAGTTGCCGGTATGTAAACCATGTGACAACTGAAGAGACAGGAAAAGGATCAAGAACCAAGTACACTTCAATGTTCTTGCAAAGCTTCTCTGCAATGGTTAGCTCTATGGAGTCACACAACAGCAAGATCCATCATTTGCACACGGTTTCACGCAGGCTTGTTCCCGGCGGTCCAAACCCTCTTCATAATTGACTGTATGCAGAAAAATGCAATCAATTTTCATCTGAAGGCCGGCGTAGATATATAAAGATTTATTTTTTTAATTTTGTTTTTTTATAAGATATAGTTGAAAGATAATGAAATACATTTTATGCATCTATTGTAACTGTTGATAGAACAGATTATTTGCATATATATATATATATATATATATATATATGTATGTATGTTTTGGTTTCTGTAATTTTTGCTTTCCAAATAACTTTTATTTGTAGAGTAATTTACAGATATATATTCAAATGTTCTTACTCCACCAAATTCGGAAGCTTTTTATTTTTTTCTGGATCATTTTTCATTGTAGCTTGATTTTTGAAAAGGGTTGGTAAATGTTGACTTAAAAATCTTCACCAAGTATTTGCTCAACAATCGGAGGAGAAAGCCTAACAGGGGATTGTAAAAAAAAAAAAAAATTAAAAAATTATGGTCTAGATTTATTGGTACTGGAATAAGCGTGTGAACAATTGCTTGGAAAAAAATTTGTTTTCTTATAGGAGTTTTTGCCTTAAAGCACGAAAACTTGTTGAGAGAAGTCAACTTTTGCCAAATTTGATGCATTAGATATGCCTGCACGAAAGTATCCGTTTTGTTCAGTATTCAAGATTGATAATATAAGTAAATGAAATCCAGCTCAATTATATAGCTCACCTCAGGTGATTTATTCCTTTTTGTTAATACAATAACTGCCCAAAAACGCAAACAAAAAAAGGAACTCCTTGTCTCAATTCGTTATTCCCCACATCTATATCAGAATTTCATTATTGTGCTAGCAATAGTAATTCAGCTTAATACATAAACCATGTCACTGTGCAAGAAAAAGGACAAGGATCAAGAACCATGGATGCTTCAGTGTTTTTACCCCGCTTTTGTATTTTTTGTATTTTTTTTTTTAGTTTATGTCAGAATCAGGTTAAATAGAATAATATAAATGAGAATATAAATTCATGAGCTCTCTCTTATAAATCAATTTTTATGGACGAGTTCTGTCCATGAATTTATAACAACTTCTTTTCCCATCCATCATTGTGATTTTGACTTAGATTTTTAAAGGAGGTTATCAGAAATGATTAGAAGTAATTTTTAATCTATACAAGTTTTGAAACCTTCTATTACTTACAAGAATAGAATTACAAGTGTTTAAACTTACAAAAAACCTCACACAACACTTTCTATTTTATACTTTGGGATGATTCTAAACTCACTGTAAAGCCTTGTATTTATAGTACAAGTTTTGGCTCAAAATCTGCCACCAATCACTCCCTGATTTTCTGGCACCAATTGCTCATATTCTTGTGGCCACCAAAACCACCGAAAGTTTGCATGTCTTCTTCCTCCAAATTTCAACTCCACCTAAAGTTGGCTTGGAGGCTTCTCATGATTGTATGGCAGAGGCTTGATCAAAGGCTTGGCAGTTTGTTGATTGTTGATGCTTGCTGGAAAAGATGTCACTATGCATGGCTCATGCATGCTGGTTCTCACAATTCTCTCACTCCAGCTGCATCCGAAATAATCGTCATCTGACAGCTATCTCGGCTATGTCTTTGCATAGCTCTAACTTGTCCCGAGTAACCATCTTTATTAACATGTCGGCTGGATTCGCATCTGTATGGATCTTCACCAGTCCCAGCAGTTGTTGATCTATCACCTTGCATATCCAATGATAGCGAATATCGATGTGCTTCATCTGGGAGTGATACATTGAGTTATTGCTCAAGTCCAGAGCACTCTGACTGTCATAATGTATCTTGTATTCAGTCTTCTTGATCCCTAATTCTTGGAGAAAACGCTTTAACCACTGTATGTGCCAAATTTGGTCCAACGGTAAAACCGTCCTTTCACTTTGAACCCAACGCCAGAATATATCTCCACATGCAAAATAATTCTCCCCCGCCGAAAGAAGAGACATCAAACATGTGAAAGGCCCCATTGCCAGAAATCACGGCACGTTGTGGGTCTCATGTACATCTCATTTGACATCTATAAAGTGATTTCCTTCAAATCTATAAAAGGGGGATAACTCAGCACACAAGGGGAGGGAAGTTAGAGCTTTCAAACTTGAGCTCTCAAAGCTTCATTTTCTCACAGGAGGGCTTCACTTCTTTCTTACAAGCCTTTGCTCTCTGACACTGGCTCTCTCAGAGCTCTCTATCCCCCTTATACACTTACCACCGCCCTCACGGCCACCCAAAGAGTTCAAGGTAACATCAAACCTTTCTTTCACATTCACATATTTACTGCTCATTTCATACTACTGACTTGAGCGTCGGAGTGCCCCCGGCACCCACCACACTGGTGGGTAGTCTACTCCCGCTCACTCTACCATGAGGGTACAGGCAATTGACATGTTTTAAGTTTGTCAATAGAACTTTGTCTTTCATCAGAGTTCTGAACGGTACTGTGTATCACATCGAGTCTGAAACATTCCTCCTTCTTTTCATCATCTGGGAAATTCATGGCCTTGAAAACATTGAATGTTACTTCTTGGTCCTGTACCCTCATGGTTAGTTCTCCTTTTTGTACATCAATAATGGTTCGACCTGTAGCCAAGAATGGTCTCCCGAGGATGATTGGCACGTCTGCTTCTTCCTCCATATCAAGGACAATAAAATCTGCTGGGAAAATGAATTTGTCAACCTTGACCAGCACATCCTCAACTACGCCTCTTGGAAATACGGGCGTTCTATCAGAAAGTTGTAGAGAGACTGAAGTAGGCATTGTTTCTCCAATCTGCAATTTCCTGAAAATAGAAAAAGGCATCAAGTTAACACTCGCACCTAGATCACACAGAGCCTTACCGAAGTCATGTTCTCCTATGGTGCAAGGAACAATGAAACTGCCAGGATCTTTCAACTTTGGAGGAAGTTTTCTCTGAATTATGGCGTTGCATTCTTCTGATAATGCTACTGTCTCATAATCTCTCAATCTCCGCTTTCGTGGAAGAAGGTCTTTTATGAATTTGGCATAGCTGGGCATTTGTTCCAACGCTTCTGCAAATGGAATGTTGATATGCAGCTTTTTGAACACCTCTAAGAATCGAGCAAACTGCTTGTCCAGTTTATTCTTCTGAAGACGCTGAGGAAAAGGTGGAGGTGGAGTGATCTGTTCTTTTTCCTTTGCTTCTTTTTCCTCCATCTGTTGTTTTGTTTCTTTTGGAATATCTTCAATTGTTGCTTTGATTACAACATCTTTGTTGATTTCAGAACCGCTTTTTAACACGATGGCATGACATTGCTCATTTCCCATGTTCCTTGGATTTGGCTTTGTGTTGCTAGGAAGGGTACCTGGCGGTCTGTAACTCTGAGCATTGGCCAGTTGTCCAATTTGATTCTTCAGTGCTTTAATATAAGCATATTGACTTTGAATTAATGTTGCTTGGGATTGAAACATAGCATCATATCTTGCTGCTTGAGAGTCGTGTTTTACTTCTATCTTTTTCAAGTGGGTCAACACTTCTGTTATTCCTGATTCATTTTCCTACTCCTGGCCTTTGTTCTGTTGTTGGAATCCGGGTGGTGGGTTGTTCATTTGCCCTGAATTGTTGCTCCATGCGAAATTGGGATGATTCCTCCACCATGGGTTATAGGTGTTGGAATATGGATTGTTCCCCTGTCTGTTGAAATTGTTGACATAATTCACCGTTTCTTTATGTTGGTTGAAATATTCTGACTCAGGTGCTCCTCCAAATGGTGAACTTGTGGATCCAGTATTAACTTGCATGCTGAGAGTTTCCAGATTTTTGCAAATCCGATCCAGCTTGGCATTCACTGTTGTGTTGGCTCCAACTTCATAAATTCCAGCAATTCTTTGGATCAAGCTTCTTTCTGTTGGCCACAATGAATTATTGTTAGCCATTTCTTCAATTAGGTCTCACGCCTGATCTTCTCCTTTTGCCATCAAAGCTCCTCCAGCAGCAGCATCAATTATGGTTCTCATTAGTCCAGAAAGTCCATTGTAGAAGGTTTGGACTTGTAGCCACTTTGCGATCTCATGATGAGGACATTTCTGGAGTAAATCTTTGAATCTTTCCCAAGCTTCGTAAAGGGATTCTGAATCTTGTTGCATGAAGGATGTGATGTCATTCCTCAACTTTGTAGTTCTGGCTGGTGGAAAGTACTTTGCAAGGAATTTGGTGGCTAGAGTGTTCCAAGTTGTGATGGAACCTGCTGGTAACAAATGTAGCCAAGCTTTAGCTCTGTCTTTCAGGGAATATGGAAAAACCCGCAGTCTCATTGCTTCTTCAACTGTTCGGTTGTAATTGAAAGTACCGCAAACTTCCAGGAAGTTGCTGATGTGGGCATTAGGATCTTCAGTTGCATTTCGCCCAAACTGCACTGACTGCTGAATCATCTCAATGCATGTTTTGATGTCACACGCATTTGCTGGTAAAAGAGGAAGTACAATACATGAAATGAAGCCGTCGACCACCGGAATGGTTCTGTCTCGAATGGGTATTGGTGGTGCAACTTCCAAAGGTTCAGGTTCCATGTTGACTAAAGCTTCTTGGCTTTCTCGCCTTTCTCTTCTCAACTTTCTGATGGTTCTTTCAATTTCTGGGTCGAGCGGTCAGAGTTCAAAGCTTCTGGTTCGTCTCATGAAGTATCTGAGAACCTGAAACAAGTGAACACAAAAACAATAAGTAAAAATAAATTAGATACAAGTAAAAGTATCTAACCTCAAAACTAATAGTGAAAGATAAATAAGTCCCCGGCAACGGCGCCAAAAGCTTGACCGGTGCGTAATCACACGCGTATAACGCAAGCGCACGTATCGTTCAAGTAGTATAAAAAGTATCGATCCCACAAGGACTTAATACATAATCTATTAATTTTATGAGGTCAAATGATTACTAGTGTCTAACAGGTTGATTGATTGATTTGAAATTGTGATGATTTTGAATTTAAAAACAAGTAAATAAAATTGCGCGAAAGTAGGTTTGAGAAAATTCAATATTAGGAAACTATATAGGGTTGTGAATCTTCCAATATCATTTTAAAGATGAAGTGGTTATTTCATTTTTGTGTAATATATCAGTTTACTAACCTGGAACACTAAATTATGCGAAAGCCAATATCGATGGTCAGACGTAAATACCCAGTATAACCCAATTGAACCATATGTTTATGTCAACCAAATTACCTGGATTCATTAAGTTTAAGTTCCAATTATGGCTACCCCCGCCCGACAGGTATATGTCTATCCTGTAAGGAAATCTATTAAAGGGTTATCTATCCTCAAGAAAGATCGTGGGCTATTAAGTCTAAGGCTGAAACCTAAAATTCCTTTATCAAGTTTATTTTAGATTTACCAGATCAATCTTATTAGTGGCCAATTAATAAGACGCGTTAAGCTTAAGACTTAATAAGTAAACCTTTAAATTACCCAAACTATAAAATAACCCCTTATAAACCGGTGATATTAGAATTCATCACAACCCCAGATAACTAACTTAGTTACGACACATAACTAGGGCTAGTAAAAACTTAAATAAAATAAAAAACATAAAGTAAAATGCTGAAAAGTAAATTGCTGAAAAGTAAATGACGGAAAGTAAATGTTGAAATTAAATACTGAAAATTAAATGCTGAAAGTAAATTACTGAAAAGTAAATGATGAAAGTAAATTGCTGAAAATAAATAAAGTAAAAGTACAATAAAAGAAAATGCTGAGGTAAAAGGATCCACTTTTATTACTTCTATTTTAGATATCTCCTTTAATATAATATATTAATTTTTCATGATAATTACCAACCAGCCATGTAGGCGGTATCCAGATTAAGTCAAATTAATAATTAATTACCAACCGACCAATCAGGCGGTATCCAGTTAATTCAGGTTAAAACCAATTTAAATAATTACCAACCGACCAATATGGCGGTATCCTCGTTAAGTCAAGTTTTAACTAGTTTATATATTATAATTAAGGGAGATTAATCTAATATTAGTAATAAAAGTTTTACCTTTTACCCCAGAAAATGGGAGTTACCTCCTCATTACTGAAAAGTAAAAACTGAAAATTAAGAAAGAAAAGTATTGTGCGTAAAAGTAAATTGCGGAAAGTAAAAACTGAAAAGTAAAGAAAAGAAAGTGCGAAAGCGGAAATTAATTACTAAAAGCTGTAAATAAACAAACAAGATACAATCTTCTTACTATTCTTAAGGAATTCCTTAGAAGAAAGTATGAATTTACAAATGAAATGGCTTGGTATTTATAGGCAAAATTTTACCTCCATCAAATCATCCATCAAATCCATTATTAATTGCTCCACTAATTGCTCCACCAAATCTATTATTAATTGCTCCACTAATTGCTTATCATGTTTGGTGGTGATTGGATAATTTTTATTATTTATTTATTTATTTATTTTTTGCTTTGAAAATGACTTTAATAATTACACACAACACACTTCTGGATGGTTCATCAATTTCGGGCATGAAGTATTCAGATTTAGAAATTATTTTGTCTTTTATAGTTGTAGATCTTTGAGTCTTCTTTAATCTGGAACTTGAATCAGCTCAATCTGATATCAGAGTAAGTAGTTATGCCCAAAATACGACAAATGCGCAAAACTGGAATTTCCAAAACTGCACTTCGTTAAAACGCCCTTTCAAGTTTCCAATCTCCAAAATTAATATGTCAAGTCCAATTTTTGCCCTTATTTGACCCACATTTCGTCCTAAATGATTCATTATGTCCCAATATTATTTTATCTGCAAAATAAACTAAAACACATCAAAACGTTCATAAAACCCGAGAAACTAAACAAAATATTAAGTAAAAGGGGCGGTAAATATTGATATATTTTCCGCTCATCAGTCTGTATATCAACTCAATGACTGATTGTAACACTCCGTAGAACTCAACAATATTTGAGTCGTGTTCTCCTAGGACTACAATTCCATAATTCTGAGTGACATGTGAAACATCTCGCTCCTCGATATGAAATCTAACTCCGTTCACAATGCATCCACTGTATTCGTAAGCCTGCTTTTGAGGCCCATATGCCAATGCAACTAATGAAGAGGACGAGTCCAGTTGACCATTTTGCACTTGGTTGTTTATCTAACACATGATAATATTTATGTGTTAATATACAAACACTAAATATTTACTGTTAGGATAAAAATAAATAGTCAATGTTAGGGCTTATCATACATTCGGCCATCATGCAAAAAATTGTGGAAAATTAATCCAATTCAATTTTCTTCAAATTGATCACATATAACTCCAAGTTATCCATATACAAGCATGCTCAAACAAATAATTTGGTTAAATCATGCTCAAATCAAATTTACCCAAATTTTACCCTAAATTCAATTTTCATGCTTATTCAAGGCTCTGATACCATTGTTGGTCTCTAAGACAATCCAAAATCATAATAAGCAATGAAAAATATTGTGAATACATAAAGAAGTATGGCAGAATCATACTTACAATGAGCGGATTTAGGATGCATCAAATACAAAACTTTTTCTCCTCCAAGTTTTCGGCCAAGCTCAAGATCCAAGCTCCAAGCTTTGTCCTTTGATTCCAAGCTTTTGGGATGGTTTCCCTATCACCTTGGATGATTCTTTGATGTGCTAGCAACTTGAAAATTTGCAACAAATTTTCACCTTCTTCCTTGTGAAGCCCACGGCAATTGAAGGAAAATGAGGGAGAGTGTTTTATTTGCTTCTAAAACCGAGAGGGAGCGAGATTAAGAGGAAAAATTGACTTGTGTATATTGTTTTCTAAAAAAAAAATATCATATACCAAAACTAAAATTTTGGTAAAAGTCAATCTAATGATTACACACAAAATGTGTAATACAAGTCATCACCATTCCTTTCATCAAAACCCATCACCAAAAAGTAACTTAAAGTGACAAGTGATGTGACAAGAGATGTGACATATGGGCCCCACTTGATTCAAAATTCGAGTGGGCCCGCAAACACTCCCTGGCTCGGGTTCGCTAATTCCGAATTAACGAATTATCCGTTGCGAAGTAATTAAATCAAATTTAATTAAATAATTATGCCAAGCAAAATTACTATTCATGTCGCTCGCGAATTAATTCTAAATTAATTCGTTTGCCCGAATTAAAATCCAATTTTAGTTCCGCGTCAAAATCTAATTTCGTTTAATATATCAAATATATTATTTTATCGATTAATTCCAAATTAATCGGTCTCTCAGTTCAAATAGTATTTTATCCTAGATAAAATCTCTCCGTAATTAATCTCAGATTAATTATGCTCGAATCATACGTCATCGGTGAATCTTCGGGAAGCGACCCAAGAGATCCCTGGATATGTTGGCAGTAAATCCGGTCGTCGGACTATCCGAACACGTACGTACCTCGTACTACGTTTTTACTGATTTACGAGACATGGTTGGCTTCTAGCAAAACACCGTGCCTACCCAATTCTCTAGAAATATTCTTAATGGAATATATAATCTATGTCAGGCGTAGTATACGTAGTATTGCGTATTGCGATCCAGTATCGGATGTCACATGCAAGGCCTGGGGCTGGAATAGTGTATGCCCCGTATGAAGCATATATCAGATTACAAGCAACTAGTCTCTTTAATCGGATAATCATGACCATGTCATATTATCCCGATGGTTGCAACCATTTAGAGTACCAGTTTTGTATCCCTGTGTGATCATCATCTCCATTTGACTGAAGTGATACTTCCATCTTGACATCACACCCAATACACTGCTATTCTCAATAAACCCAGAAGAGGCGTACACAAAACCATTTAAAGTCTTGGACGACCAAAACCAAAACGTATTGATTGTCGCAAGTACTAGCGATGCAAGTCTCGGGTTAAGACCAAATACACATACCCTGATGCGGACTCCCATAGACACATAGTCATACTACCAATGGGATTATGCGGGGTCTATCCAGAGCGAAGCTGTTTCCGTACCATCGGTAAACACAACCTCCTATCAAACTTGCATAAGTATCCAATACTTAAATATATGAGAACTATGATGTTACACTTCCATAACACGCACAAGTGAAATACTAGTCTATTTCGCATTATCGATGTCCAGTCTCGATAATACTACGACTAGGGATATTTAATGATTAAACCTTTATGGATTGATACTGTCTCATATCTTATAATCCGGAACTAATCATATGGACTTTTATCATTTATATATTTAAGTAATCGAATTACAAAATGATAAAATGCAATTTCAATTGCTATATAATTAATTTGTACAAAAACCACAATGCCTTTTACAAATAGTGACGCTATGGGTCATATTGTCTAACAATCTCCGACTTGGCCTATAGCTAGTCACTCAAGCATCTAATACCTGAACTATATACATGTCGCTCAAACGTTTGCTGAGGAATAGCTTTCGTCAGCGGATCTGCAATGTTGTCCTCTGATGCGACCTTCTCGATCTTCACATCACCACGATGTATGATCTCACGAATCAGATGGAAACATCGAAGAACATGCTTGGATCGTTGATGAGACCGCATTTCCTTAGCCTGCGCTATAGCCCCGTTATTGTCATAATACAATGGAACGGGCTCAGCTGCTAACGAAACTACTCCTAATCCAATTAGGAATTTACGGATCCAAACTGCCTCTTTTGTTGCTTCAGCTGCAGCAATATACTCTGCTTCTGTTGTTGAATCGGCAACAGTCTCTTGCTTGGAAGATTTCCAGCTTACTGCTCCGTTATTCAAAAAAAATATGTACCCGGATTGCGACTTGCAGTCGTCTTTATCGGTTTGGTAACTTGCATCGGTATACCCAGTTACCTCAAGTTCTCCATCTCCATAGATTAAGAAATCATCCTTAGTTCGTCTAAGATACTGAAGGATATTCTTAACCGCCATCCAGTGACCATCACCTTGATCGGCCTGATAGCGATTACACATGCTCAAAGCATACGAGACATCAGGTCGCATACATATCATGGCATATATAATCGATCCGACTGCCGAGGCGAACGGTATCTAACTCATGTTGTCTCTCTCATCTTGTGTTTTAGAACACATGTCCTTAGATAGAGTGACGCCATGTGACACTGGCAACAGTCCCCTCTTGGACTGATCCATGTTGAATCTCTTCAACACTTTGTCAATGTACGTGCTCTGGGAGAGTCCAAGCAGTTTTCTAGATCTTTCCCGATAGTTCTTTATTCCTAGAATAAATGCTGCTTCTCTCAGATCCTTCATGGAGAATTTTAATGAAAGCCAAGCTTTTACCGACGTTAACATGGGAATGTCATTGCCAATTAGTAATAGATCATCAACGTAAAGGACAATGAATGTCAGTGCGCTCCCACTAACCTTCTTATATACACAAGGATCATCCTCGTTTTGAAGGAAATCATATTCTTTTATGATCTCATCAAAACTTTGGTTCCAAGAACACGATGTTTGCTTCAATCCATAAATGGATCGATTTAAGTTACAAACCTTGTTTACAAGTCTTGGTACGACAAAACCGTCAGGCTGCTGCATATAAACATCCTCCAAAAGGTTTCAGTTAAGGAAAACGGTTTTGACGTCCATCTGCCATATCTCGTAATCGAAATATGCAGCAATAGCAAGCATTATCCGAATGGATTTAATCATGGCAACGGGTGAAATAGTTTCGTCGTAATCGACACCATGTCGTTGACAATACCCTTTCGCTACAAGCCTAGCTTTGTTCATTTGTACTTTGCCATCCATGTCAGTCTTCCTCTTGAAGACCCATTTGCAACCAATAGGCTTTACGCCTTCTGGTGCATCAACCAGTGTCCAAACTTGGTTGGTGTACATGGAATCCATTTCGGAATTCATGGCATCTTGCCATAAATCGGAGTCGATACCTTGTATCGCTTCCTCATACGTAGTCGGCTCATCTTCCTCAATAAGATTAATATCCACATGAGGTGAGATCAGAAACCCATACCTCTCATGTTATTTTCTGACTCTCTCCGACCTACGCGGTCCTTGTGTATTTGAATATTGTGGTACAGTCTCATCCCTGATGGACTGTTCATGTTCCGTTAAGGATTCTGTGCCAGGAACAGTATCACTCTGATTTTCATCGAGTTCTACTTTCCTCCCACTTATTACAGCATTTAGGAATTCCTTCTCAAGGAAAACCGCATGTAGAGCAACAAATACTTTGTTCTCTTGTGGGTGATAGAAGTAATATCTTTTGGTTTCCCTAGGATATCCTACAAATAGGCATTTATCCAATTTGGGTTCAAGTTTGGTACCTTCCAAACGTTTGACGTATGCCCAGCAACCCCAAATCTTCAGGAATGAGAAACCCGGTTTCTTTCCTGTCCATATTTCATACGGAGTCTGTTGAACAGACTTTGACGGAACCTCATTCAAAATAAGTATTGCATTGTTCAATGCATATCCCCAGAAGGAAATAGGTAGCTTTGTACGACTCATCATAGACCTTACCATGTCTAACAAAGTTTGGTTTCTCCGTTCGGACACACCGTTTAATTGCAGTGTTCCAGGAGGAGTCCACTGTGAAAGAATACCATATTCTTTCAAGTAATCAAGAAACTCGTTGCTTAAGCATTCGCCACTACGGTCCGACCATAATGTCTTAATACTTTTGTCGGTCTATTTTTCTACTTCGTGTCGAAACTCTTTGAATTTCTCAAAAGTTTCCGACTTGTGTCTCATAAGATACACATAACCATAACGCGATGCATCATCCGTAAAGGTTACGAATTATTCATATCCACCTCTAGCCTGGTAAGACATGGGCCCACAGACGTCACTATGAACAAGGACTAACAGTTCGGTGGCACGTACACCTTTACCGCTAAAAGGTGATTTAGGCATCTTGCCTAATAAACAAGATTTGCAGACGTCATATGAATTTGAATCCAAATCCGTCCAAGTACCCACTCTTCGAAAGTGTAGATATACGTGTCTTGTTTATGTGTCCCAGACGACAATGCCACATGTAAGTTTCATTTTTGTTACTTACTTTAAGCCTTTTGTTTGTTACATTATATGTTTGAGATTGATTCATATTCAAAATATATAGACCATTATTTACATCAGCAGTGCAAATTTCCATATCATTTTTATACATAAAACACCCAGTGTTTCTAAATACAAAAGTATACCCACATTGGGCTAACATAGATACAGAAATAATATTCCTAGTCAAACTAGGTACATAATAACAGTCTGTAAGTTTAAGTACATGCCCCGAGGGTAGTTCCAAAACAAAAGTGCCAACGGCCAAAACGGCGACATGTGTCCCATTTCCAACGCGGAGGTCAATCTCTCCTGAGGCCAGTCTTCTGCTAATCTGCAGATCATGCACATCAGTACATATATGAGTTCCATAACCAGAATCAAAAATCCAATTTTTAAAACTAGTAGTAGACATGTTTATTTTTATAACAAACATACCTGAAGTCGGTGCCTTGCCCGCTTTGATTTCCTTCATGTGTGCCTTGTACTCGCGGCAGTCACGCTTCCAGTGACCCCGCTTCCCGTACTGCAGACAAACATCTTGGGATTTTTCCTTAGGTTTCCCAGACCCTTTGACGATTTGGCCTTGCCCTTCTTCTTATGTTTATTCTTCTTGACACCTACAGTCGCCTTGGACCAAGCCCTCGGAGTCTGAGATGTTGAAGCATAGTGCACCTCGCGCTTCTTGCCATTAAAGAGATCTTTTCTGCCTCACGCAGAGTGGACATCAACTCTCCAAGAGTTTGGTCTTGGTTCAACATGTTTTAGTTCATGATGAACCCACTCCAAGTGTCGGGGAGAGACTGTAGGATCAAATCTACTGAAGTCTCAGCCTCGAAGACTATGCCCATCTGTCTGATTTGCTCAATGTCAGCAATCATCTGTGACACATGGTGCTCAACAGACGTACCCTCTGACATTCGACCGCGGAAGAGCTTCTTCTGCAATTCATATCTTTGCGATGTAAGGTTAGATCGGTGAAGATCATGCAACTTCGCCATCATCTCATAGGGATCCAACCCCTTGTTTTGACTACGGAATTGCGGAGTCATAGCGGCAAGCATTACTGATTGGGCAGTCGCATTGTCATCGCTATGAGTCTTCCAAAGCTCTAGCTCAAGCAACTGATCAGGTCGGGGCTTAGGCCCAAGAGGTCACTCTATAGTGTAGAGTAACTTCTCGGATCCCAGAACAATTCTGAGATTCATATCCCAGTCCTGAAAGTTTGTGCCATTAAAGACGTTGTCGCCCATGACAATATCCCTAATGCTTAACACCCATGTCATCTTAACTGCAATAGTCCAACTATTCGATTAACGATGTATGGGTACAGTCTAACTATTACAAGAAAAATAATAAAATATTAGTCCAACTAATAAAATAATTGACGAAATAATTTGAAAGCGTGTAAAGCTAAGTATTTGAACGAAATTACAAATTCAATACTAGCCTCCCACTATTTTTCGACGAGCCTCTGACTCTCTGTTGAGTACTCGGGAAACCTAGTTTCCTTGTGGGCTAGGATCCCATTAAATAACACACAACCTTGACTTTGGCCAACAAGCTGTATGATATTTAACTAGGTAGATCTCTAAGATCAATTGGATCTCATCCAATTCCTAGATCCGGTATGTGGACCTCCAAGTCCGAAACATATATACAATATATATGCCAATATATCCAATATTTTTTCCTAACCTTTTCCTCTGAATCAACTAAGCCTTGGCTTTGGCACAACAAGCTTAATGATTCCAGTTAAGCGGAACCCATTGACTTTGGAAAGCTTCGTAATCGATGTCGATGGACAAGAAGTGATCTTGACTTTGGCCAACAAATCACAACTTGGACAAGACACACGATATGCAACAAAGCCTTCATGATTCAAACACATCCGCGATGAACAAAGGTCTTGACATGGCCAACAAACTAGTGCTAATCTTGGATCTTGAGTAAGAATCACTCAATGGAAGGAAAACATTAATATTTGTTGAGAGTTTTTCGCGTAAATTGGCAACCAATTTATTATCTTTGTTAGGTCTCATCATACACCTTTAAGCATGCATTCTAAAAGCATAATAAGGCGCGCGAAAATAAATTAATAATGATATGCGGATGGATATCTCACAGATGCGGACTCCCATAGACACATAGTCATACTACCAATGGGATTTCGCGGGGTCTATCCAGAGCGAAGATGTTTCCGTACCATCGGTAAATACAACCTCATATCAAACTTGCATAAGTATCCAACACTTAAATATATGAGAACTATATTGTTACGCTTCCATAACACGCACAAGTGTAATACTAGTCTATTCCGCATTATCGATGTCCAGTCTCGATAATTCTACGACTAGGGATATTTAATGATTAAACCTTTATGGATTGATATTGTCTCATATCTTATAATCCGGAACTAATCATATGGACTTTTATCATTTATATATTTAAGTAATCAAATTACAAAATGATAAAATGCAATTTCCATTGCTACATAATTAATTTGTACAAAAACCACAATGTCTTTTACAAATAGTGACGCTATGTGTCATAATTATCTAACAAGAATCTCCAGAAGCATATGACAGTCGTGACTCTATAACCCATTTATTGTATCATCACTGACCCAACGTCCAATATTTGATGCATAATCATTAAGAAATTTAACCATTTTCAGCCAACACATAATGATTTTCTCTCTCATTGAGTTAGAACGAAACTAGTAGGTGGCTTAATAAGACCTCAATGAGTGACCTGTAAATGAAATTCACTACGAATTCTAAGATCATGTGGGACAAATCTAGCATTTAGTGTCTTTCATCTTACACGGAATATTGAACAGTGTGCCCAATAAACTCTCGTATATGTTTTTTCTATATGTATTACATCCAAATTATGTCGCAGACTCAGACTCCCCCAATACTCTAACTCAAAGAAAATATTCTTTCCCTTCCAATTCAACTCTTCAGGTTGACATTTTTTATTTTTATCTCTATTATTAGGAGGTTTCCCTGGTGTGTTGTCTCTGAGATGTTGATGTTGGCAGAGTATGTCGAATCCATAAAATAGACTGGGCATACTCTGAGGTTCTTGTTGACTGTTGAATAATTTACTTCTCCGCCAAGGATGACTCAACTCAAGAAATCTTGTGTGCCCTGTGTATCCTATTTTATTCTGTAACCGTTGCGAAGGTGTTTGACCCGCACAAACTAGACATGCCATGTATCCATTAGTGCTCTATCCAGATAATGAACAATAAGCTAGAAAATCATTAATGGTCCATAATAATGCGGCATGCATCTGAAAATACTACTGAGAAGCTGCATCATAGGTATGCACACTCATATTTCATAATGTTTGTAACTCTTCGATCAATGGTCTCAAGTAAATATTCATATCTTTACCAGGGGAACGTGGACCAGGGATAAACAATGACAAAAACATTAACGGATCATTCATACTATGGAGGTAAGTTATATAGAATAACAATAACGGGCCACATGCTTTAAGAGTTGTACATATTCCCAAACGGGTTAAAACCATCGGAGGCAAGACCTAACCTGATATTACGGGGGTCCTCAGCGAAACAGGGGTACATGTCATCAAATTCCTTCCACTCGGTTCCATCTGCAGGATGTTTGAGTATACCCTCCGCACCAATCCTCTTTTCATGATGCCACATCATGTTAGTCGCTGTGTGTCGTGACATGAACAACCTCTGCAGCATGGGCATTAATGGGAAACATCGTAATATCTTCTGAGGTACTTTCTTCCCCATACCACGGACTTTGTACCGACTTTCACCACATATCGGACAATATTCAAGTGATTCATATTCGGCACGAAATAATACATTGTCATAATTACAAGCATGAATGGAGTCATACCTCATTCCCAGATCACGCAACATTTTCTTTGCCTCGTAATATGACTTAGGCAATTCGCTTCCAACCGGTAAAATTTGGCCCAATAAGTCTAGCATCATATCAATACTTTTGTTTTCATTTTGTTGACCACATTAATGTGTAATAATTTCACAACGAAATTCAAGATCAACATTCCAGCACCTTCAAATGGTTTTTTTTTGCCTCATCAAGTAGTTCACTAAATAAATTTTGATCATTTCCATCTAACACTGGTATGTCACCGCTAACACTATGATCAACTTGTGGACCTTGTAAGTCATGCAAAGCATCGGTTATCTCATCATTTGCAGGTTGATTGTAACTATTGCTCCCTTCATCGGAATCAATAAATCGTGATTGAGAATTATACTGCTCACTGTGATAAATCTAAGTACGGTAACTTGGTGATATTCCCAGCATGTATAAATGATTATGAACTTCATCTAACTATTTCCTTTTCCTATTCAAACAATTTTTACATGGACATCGAACACCACCTTTTGCATCAATGTGTTGCTTTGCCGATTCCATGAACTCATACACTCCATTACGATATTCAACACTCAATCTATCCACCGAACTCATCCAATTTCTATCCATTTCAGCCAAATATCTAAATAAAAAATATAATTATTAGACATCATATTACACTCATCAACATAACCAATTAATTATTTATTTATTTAAGCATACACATATATATTCAGTTAATTAATTAATTAGTTACAAAATAAAATATATTTAGTTAATTAACTAACCTACATATATGCATCATAAACTACTAGCACAAGGTATATAATAAATATAATTATCAAAAATGAAAATCATAATTTTTTAGAAAGATGAAACTGAAATAACTTAAGTGAGAATAATTATTCTTTGCAAATATAAAGAAAAATAATAAAGAGATATGAAAGAAAATTTACGTTATGAAAAATTAATTAGAGTTTTATTGAAAATTTATAGGAGCTAGAGTTGTGAGGTTGCAAATGAGAGAGTAAGATTGCAAATGATGAGATTGCAGAGGATGAGAGAAAAAGCATATATAGGGTGAAGAAGGGTTGGTGGTGGTGCATTTTAATATAGTTTTAGCGTCGAAGTACTTTATTTCGACACTAAAAATATGACATTTTGCGTCGTAATTTTATTTCAATGCTAAAGGTAAAATGACTGTCGGTGGTATTGTCATAAACCTTTAGCGACGTAAAATAGTCGACGCTAAATGTCATATTTTTAGCGTCGAATAATAATTTCGATGCTAAAAGCTGTAATTTTAGCGTCATAAATTAATTCGACGCCAAATGTAAGGGGAATAGTTAAAAACCTATAGCGTCGACATAATGTCGACGCTAAATTTACTACTTTTAGCATCGTCTTGAAAATGCGACGTTAAAAGTAGACCCTTTTGTGTCCAAAGTAAATTTCGACGCAAAAAGTTTGACATTTGGCGTCGAATATGTTAATCGACGCTAAAAGTCATTATTAGCATCAAAATTAGTTTCGACGCTAAATATTTGGACGCTAAAGATACATTTCCTTATAGTGAACTTCAATTTGAGTGGTGTTTTTGCTAACAGTTCGCATTGTTATTTAATAATGTTTTGTACTAATCTTATGTGTTTGTCGTAACACTTTACATGTGCAAGTAATATGCTGCTATATAGTAATTTTTGGAATTGAGTGATTCATGCATAGTAGCTTCTGATAATTACATCATAAATAATTTTCATATTCATTATAATTTATTTTATGCTTTTTTTACTTAATTTTTGTGCTAATATCTAGACTCGACCATCGGTTCGATTCGGTTCCAAACCGAAATCAAATCGTCTGGTTCCCCGTTCCATATTTGTGGAAGTGAGAATCGGAACCGAACGTTTGGTTCTGGTTCGGTTTCGGTTTCGGTTCCCTTTTAATTATTTTTTAAGAAAAATTTAAAAAATATAAAATAATTATTAAAAAAATTATAATGGGATATAATTACCAAAGAAATAAAATAAAAAATTTTATTTATTTGAATTTTATTATATTAAATTAAAAACGTAGATTAAAAATAGTAAATTGCTTGAAATTAAAAAAAAATATATTTATATTATATTGGAACCGAACGGTTCTAATGGTTCAGTTAGGGTGGGAACCCTAACCGAACCGTACGTCGGTTCCTGTTCTGGTTCCTGAACCAGAATCGGAAGAAATCAGAACCATCGGATTCCTTCCGGTTCGGTTCCGGTTCGATTTCGATTCCGAATCAGAACTGTGGCAGGGTCTACTAATATCACATTAAGATATTCCTTGTTCTAAAGAGTAGGCAAGACAGGCATAGACATGCCAAAGTTCAAAACAGTGCTTTACAAGAACCACAAGATCCCCTTAAAGCATGATCCACAAATATATATACACACATTTTGGATAAATAAAACACAATATAGGATAAACTCAAGCAATCCTTTTGTATTTTATGTTCAATGAGGGACAGTTTCTTTATTCTGTTATTAATTTTTCAGCAATGATATACATACAGAATTTCTTACATAATTTTTTCCCTCCTCCCTCACTGTAGCTACAGTGAGGCACTGTAGTTAACTGTAGCAACAGTGAGGGGGGAGGGAAAAAATTCTGTAAAAAATTCTGTAGGTTTATCATTTTTGTTAATTTTTTGAAAGTAACTTCCTCACTACATGATAAAAATAAAATAATAATAAAAAAAATAAAATAAAATAAAAATGTCATTTTCATATGGTCGGATCCTCATACAAGATGCTGGAAACGTCTGTTGTAGTGACATGAGTATTGTAGGACAAATTAGGATAGGGACCCAATATGGGGACAAAAATGGGGCATTTGGGTCTAAATGATTTTACTTCTTGATTCTTGTTTTTAAGAAGCACTTCCAAACAATGCCTAGAACTAGAAAGACAAATTTGGCCATTTAGTTAGTTTTAAAACAATATTAGCTGAAGAGTAGAATTTTACATTTCAGGGCAAGTAAATTTAGCGTTCAAATCAGGGAACTCAAAATTTTGTTATAAAATGTAGCAATTTCACAATATTTGAACCAAATTACCAAAATGCTCTTCTCACTCAACTGTATTAAAAGGGTCATATCCTATATAAATGACTTCCGTTAAAAACAGAGTATAGAGAAGACCTTAATGTATGGAGTCTTGTTTTTTTTTTTTTTTTTTTATAGAGAAATTATTTTTAGAGTCTAAACTCGTGTTTAAATATTACGGCTGCAGCTGAACCTCATGATTCTTCTCATCACGAACCAGGCCACAGAGAAGCAAAGCAATGCCTAAGAATCTACTGGATTATGAGCTTAATTGAGTTTGGAAGAAGTTTAAAATTAGTTAGAAGTTAGTTAAAGTTAATAAAATCTGTTAATAGAGTTAGTTACAAGTAACAGAAATTGATAAGAGCTGTTAAAAAGTAGTTAGCAGTGTTGTTAGTGAAGAAAGTCAGTAATAAAAAAGCCATGTAACAGAACAGAATGAGGCAATAAAGATATTTCTTAAACAAAATTAGGAGAATTTATTAGTTGTTCTCAAATCATAACTAACATTAAACTTATAATAAATTGATCAAATTGATAATAAATTAATACCTGAAAATCATGATAGATACAACTCTCACAACAAAACTATTTATTCTAACAATAGTTTTGTTTGGGAACGGACATTGTTTTGTTCACCAGTGTAATATTCCATTTCTTAATACATGTTTTTATCATATTAGGCCATCGACAAAGGTCAAAAAAATTGAAATGGCCATGCCTTGCTAGGACCACTAGGTCCAACTAAATACAGAAATCAACAAGAAAGATGCAGCTATTTGATTGCAAACAATTAGTTATTTAAAAAGTAATTAGAATTAGTTTGGTTTGGAAAAAGGGGAAAAAAAACAAAAACAAAAAAACAAAAAGAATAGTGAAGTAAGAGGATTTTTGTCAATTGTGACAACGGATGTAAATAAAGGAAAATAGAAAACAAGAAAGATATGTAGAGTAGAAAAGTGAGTACAAGTGTAATAATTTAATGCATATGAGTAAGAATAGGATGTACTGGGATTAATTATGCTCCGTAGTTTAGGTTTATATTAGTCCAATTAATTATTTCTCGCAAACGCTATAAAATACCGACATCAATCATGTGTCATATAATGACAATTGGGAGAAATGATATTGATTTTAATATCATTTATTATGATTTTACAAATAAAATTTATCGTTAATAATAGGCATGTAAAAAAAAAAAAAAACACGTACACGAATTGATAACCGAACAATTAATTTAATGCCTAGACCGCCCCCGTGTTATGCCTTTCTACTAACTAACAACTCCCCATCTATTCATCATCTTCATTCTTCCAAGTCATTTATTTTTCATCACCTGATCAACAAAAGATTTTTTAATTGAACTCCAAGATTCTCCGCATTCATCTTTAATTTTTCATCCTAATTCATATAAATGTAATTATTAATTTTTCTTTTGTCGTCAACTCATTTATTTTTATTTTTTAATACTAAAAAGTAAGACATTAGTGGTATATCAATGTACATGATTTATATTTCAACTTCAAAAAACCATCTCATGGTCACTCGTCAATGATAGACAATAAATTTTTTTTTTTGAAGTAGAAATAAGCAAAATTCAATTTTTTTAGCTCCTACCTCATCAAGATGCGAACTCAGATTGTGAGATAAAAAAAAATTACTTGAAATCATTCGATCAGCCCCAGGACAGTTATTTGTTGATTTAAAGCATATTAACGTGACAAATTATTCCAGTTTTCCTAACAAAAATTTTGAAAAATGAATCTAATTGAATAATAACTTAACAATGAATTGGTTACTATTCGGGCAGCCCATGAACTACCCAAGTACTATTAGGTCTGACCTGGGCATCCCCGTGTGTATTGGTTGGTCGGTTTGGTCAAAAATGTGTTTTATGCTATTTTACGGAAAAATATTTTCATAAAAGTTTCGCGATGTTATCTAAATTAATTATATCGTTATTTGATATCGAATAATATGTTTATGTGAAATATGAATGAATTATTCATATTGGATATTGAATAATTTATTTGGTAAGTTTAAAAATTTTAAAGTTATGATTTCGCTCGAACCGCTCTCTTCCGCTGCGCCTGACCCCAACAAAATGGTATCATAGCAAGTCTGATCCTACATCCATTACATTTTTCATGCTTGATATATGATATTTAATCCAATTTTATTATTTGCACATGCATGTGAAATTAATTTGATTAATTTCGGATTGTTTAATAATAGGAAAATTCCCGTTAAATAATGCATTATGACTAGTATTAGGAATACTTGTTTCTTGGTCCACCTTGTCAGCATGGATGCGAATGTTTTCCTAATGTTGTAGTTGTATCGTGCTAAAGCTGTACATCTATGGCTGATGGTAGTTCATTTGCGCCGGTAGAATTTATATGATAAAAGACAAATTCAAGTGAAAGTGGATTCATGAATGTGCCAAAGCTGTCAAGATTACATTGGTAGCTTTAGTTTGTCATTTACAAGTGAAACCTTGATACGCCTCCTATGAACGTGTCAAAGCTTTCACAATGAAAAATAGTCAGGACCGAAATCATGAGTCACAGTAAGTGTGATTGACAATGAGTTGTCTACCTGTGAATATACGTAGGCGAGAACGTGTCAAAGCTGTAAGTCGAAATATATTCATGGGGTCCACTTCCCATTATGGAATTCGATTGAATTATTGAATTCTCATTTTCTGTTAGGGATTATGGTATTACATAAAGTAGTGAGAGACACTGCTGAGTTAAAAATCCATAACTAAGGCAGTGTATAATATTATGAAAATTGTCGCTTATGTTTTCCTTATTCTATTATGTAGATAGAATTAAATTTTTAATCCACTGCATGCATATTTTAAATATGTTTTCTAACTTCACTTATGGCGGTAAATTTCTAGAATATGTTCTAGATTAAGATTAGGCTTGGATATTGTTAGATTAGTCTAAACCATCGGGAACTGTTGTTCTGATTTTCTTATAAAATCAAGATGGTTGGTGACTTAGTTACTAAGTCACGATAGGTAATCTAAATAGATATCTGTTTAATGATATTATTCTGCAGAGATAATAGTTTCTTATGCAGTAAAGATTGACATGAATTGGTTCATGTATCTAGATTCTTCACTGGCATTAAGAAAATCCTATTAGGTATTTGTAGGCACTGCATTTTTGCATATAAGTCCCGATGATGAGTCTCGCATAGAGACACTACCTCTTTAATTGTGAAAGTCGCGGGAAACGGACGTCGGAAGGGTATTGTCAAGAATTGACGCATTGTTGGATTTAATTCGCTGGATTAGCTTCGGGTTCGCTTGTTGGACCTCCGTTTCAAAACACATCCTTAGCCCAAACCCCCGCAAGACACACACCAAGCCCACACACCACTAAGACACAAACCAAGCCCACCAAAATGGACCAAATTCACGCCCAAAGACTTAAGCCACACGCCCACTCACCTTCCAAATTAACAAAAAAAACACATATTAAACACATGCATAAATCAAGGCAAATCCCCTTCCAAAAATTAAAGAAATCCCATCAAATACTTTCCTAATCCACTTAAATTACATTCCATAATTAAAAGATACAAATCAAATCATATCCCTAACTAAAAGGGAAGAAATCAAATTAAATCAAATCACTTCCCTAATTAAAAGATTTTTCCTTATCACATACTAATTAAAATATCTCCCATTAATGCACAAATCATTTTCCTTCTCAAACAAGGATAGCCCCCATCCATTTGCCTATAAAAAGAAGCCTTCACCACACATCCAAACCCCTAGCTCATTCATCTAAACACACAAGAGGCTAGCTCCTTCACACCCATCACACAGCCCTCACTGCCGTAACACAACCCCAAACACTGCCGCATAAAGCCTCCCTTGCACGCCTAAACTGTCCCCAAAAGCTACTTCACTCACTGCCGCACATAACCCCCATACATACTGCCTAGTAAACTGCCGCACAAACCACCCAAAAAACTGCCAGCAACTGCCGCACATTCCCTCACTAAACAGCCCCACCGCACTGCCCCAAACTGCACGCACACACACCCCCATTGCACTGCCCAGTTTGCCGCACAAATAGACCCTTAAAACTGCCCAGAAAATACCCCAAAATTGCCCATTTTTAGCCTTAAAACCGCATAAAACAGCAGCTCAATACCCCTAAAAAAACAGTCCAAAACAATCCCCTTAATTACCAAAAAATGGTGACAAGAAAATACAACACAAACAGCAGCGAAACGGAGTGAAAACGGAAACCCAAACAGCTAGGAAAAACGTTGGATTAGTGAACCAGGAAAGTTGCGGAATATCAACCCTTCCGACGGCCGTGTAACGCGCTTTCGAGGGACGACAAAAGAGGTTAGACCTGAGGGCACCTTCTTTATTTATTATTTTTCATTTTTTTTATTTATTTTAATATATTATCATATGAGAGTCGTTTGTTGATGCATGATGTGAATTCCGGGTGAACGGAATGCGTGTTCTCTTTTGTGGTATATCGGATGGAAACCCGGACGTAAATTCCGTAGCCGAATCCGAATGGACGATAGTGCGGTTTGCACTCGGAATACAATGTCACGTACTACTTAAGAGACAAGCGTATTTCGTTTCATCCAAACATGTATGCGAGCATGATTTAGTCTAGTATGTTATTTATTTTTTAAGCATGATTTAGTTGTTTATTTTTAAGCATGAGTAGTTATTTGTTTTTTTTTTAGTTTGGAATTTGCATTAGGTTTGTGTTGTTGTTTGCTTTTCGCATTATATAATTGAAATATGTTCATGAGATTGCCGTGTGTTGTCGTGTGTTATGAGGACTTACTTTCCAAGCATGCAAACTTAGACATAGGATTTATCTTTATGAACATGAACTAGATATATGTTGTTCTTGAGCATGTTGCGTAGATTCAGTTAAGATATTGCACAAATCACATCATTACAAGTGGCATAAGTAAGGGACCATTCTGAACCCAACAGGTTTGAGGTCTTCCCTTGCGAGGGGTGAGTGCGGCCTTAAATCTTTGTCCCGGTTCACACCGGGTGGCGACTCCATGTTATTTCTCCGGTTCAGTTCCCCGCGAGCTATTCTGTACTCTCAACTAGGCCGCGACCCTAGAACAACGTCGCCGAAAGCTGTGCATCTATGGCTGATGGTAGTTCATTTGCGCCAGTAGAATTTATATGATAAAAGATAAATTCAAGTGAAAGTGGATTCCTGAATGTGCCAAAGCTGTCAAGATTACATCGGTAGCTTGAGTTTGTCATTGACAAATGAAACCTTGATATGCCTCATGTGAAAGTGTCAAAGCTGTCACAATGAAAAATAGTCAAGACGGAAATCAGGAGTCACAGTAAGTGTGATTGATAATGAGTTGTCTACCTGTGAATATACGTAGGCGAGAACGTGTCAAAGCTGTAAGTCGAAATATATTCATGGGGTCCACTTCCCATTATGGAATTCGATTGAATTATTGAATTCTCATTTTCTGTCGGGGATTATGGTATTACATAAAGTAGTGAGAAGCATTGCTGAGTTAAAAATCCATAACTAAGGCAGTGTATAATATTATGAAAATTGTCGCTTATGTTTTCCTTATTCTATTATGTAGATAGAATTAAATTTTTAATCCACTGCATTCATATTTTATATATGTTTTCTAACTTCACTTATGGCTGCAGATTTCTAAAATATGTTCTAGATTAAGATTAGGCTTGGATATTGTTAGATTAGTCTAAACCATCGGGAACTGTTGTTATGATTTTCTTATAAAATCAAGATGGTTAGTGACTTAGTTACTAAGTCACGATAGGTAATCTAAATAGATATCGGTTTAAGGATATTATTCTGCAGAGATAATAGTTTCTTATGCAGTAAAGATTGACATGAATTGGTTCATGTCTCTAGATTCTTCACTGGCATTAAGAAAATCCTATTAGGTATTTGTTTATCTGATAATGAAATTTCTTGACTTTAGTGACCTTTGGAGGTAATGTGTCCGACACTATTTACTAATCAATTATTTTCAATTGTTGTGAATAGTTGAAGGCAAATTATAAAGCTAAAGAATGGAGAATGTGTTGGATAATTATGACCCATAGCGTCACTATTTGTACAAATCATGGTGTTGTTGTACAAATTAACTATGTGACAAATAAGATTGCACTCTTATCATTTGTGATTAGATCACTGACCGGCGTAAACACACACGTATAACGCAAGCGCATGTATCGTTCAAGTAGTATAAAAATATCGATCCCACGAGGACTTAATTCCTACTGTTGTTATTAGTTATTGAATCTATTTATTTACAAATATCTAATTAAATGGAGAATAGAGAGATTGTTTGTTTGATTGGTTGAAAGTGTGTTGCTAAATAAATAAATAAATAAAAAGACAAAAGAAAATACTAAGGAAAATAACAAAAGACACAGATCTAGGGTTGTGATTTATTCCAATATCATTATAAAGATGAAGTGATTATTTTATAGTTAGGAAATACAATGATTTATTAACCTGGAACACGAAATTATGCGAAAGCATCTGTCGATGGTCAGACTCAAATACCCAGTATAACCCAATTGAACCATATTCCTATGTCAATCACATTATCTGGATTCATTAAGATTAAGTTCCAATTATGGCTACCCTCGCCCGACAGGTATATTCCTATCCTGTAAGGAAATCTATTAAAGGGTTATCTATCCTCAAGGAAGATCGTGGGCTATTGAGTCTAAGGTTTTAAACTTAAAATCTCTATGTCTAGTTCATTTTAAGTTTACTTAATCAATTTTATTAGTGATCGGTTAATAAAAAGCATTAAGATTAAGACTCAATAAATAAATCATTATATTACCCAAACTATAATCTAACCCTTATAAACTGGTGATATTGAAATTCATCACAACCCCAGATAACTATTTAGTTACAACACATAACTAGGGCTAGTAACTGAAAAATAAAAGACATAAAGTAAAAATACTGAAAAGTAAAAGACATAAAGTAAAACTGAAAAGTAAAATAAAATAAAATGCTAAGGTAAAATGAATTACTTTTACTACTACTAATTTAGATATCTCCCATAAAATAATATATAAACTTGTGATAAATTAACCAACCGACCAGTCTGGCGGTATCCTGATTAAGTCAAATTAAGTCCAACCAGCCATTAAGGCGGAACCAAAAATAAATTTACCAACCGACCAGTCTGGCGGTATCCGTGATTAGTCAGGTTTAAACCAGATTAAAATTAAATTACCAACCGACCAATATAGCGGTATCCCTTATTAATCAGTATTTTAATTAGTAAATATATTATTTTTAAGGGAGATTAATCTAAATAGTAACAGTAAAAGAATTACCTTTCACCCTAGCTGGGAAATTACTTTCTCATGAATAGTAAAAACTGTAAAAAGTAAAAAGTAAAAACTAAGTTACTATTATTACAATGGTAATTAAAATAAATTACAAACTAAAAATTAAAAACTAAAAAATAAAAATTCTAGAGAGAGAAACTCTCTCTAGAGAGAGAAATCAAGAGAGAGAGAGGTGTGTCTGAAATCTGAAATTTCGCGCTGAATTTATAGGCAGAATTTTCACTGTTCGGGCGTCGCGACGCCAAGGACCTCAGCGTCGCGACGCTGGATTTGTCGACGTGGCACGATGAGAAGGCGACACGTAGCAAGGCGGCTGACTGTTCACGCGACACGTGTCAAGGCGGCTAAGACTCAATTATTGTGATGACGTCATTGATGACGTCATACTGATGTGGCACTGACGTGGCTCTGGCGGTGTTGCAATTGTCGGCACAATAGGATTGCGACACGTGGCGACACGTGTCACGCTGTGATTGGCTGATGCTGATGTGGCAAGTTGACTTCGTTGACCTTGTGACGTGTCTGATGACGTGGCGTGACACATGGCGAGTTGACTCGTTGACCGCTGACATGGCTAATGACAAGGCAACACGTGTCAAGTCAAAGTGTCGGCAGCATATGATGTTGACACGTGTCACGGCGCACGTTAGCAGATTCGTTTGATGGTGACACGTGGCACGGCGCATTTTAGCAAAGTCAAACTTCTCAAATCCTGATCAGTTGACCAGGCGCACGTTAGCAGATTCGGCGCATGCTGGGCGTCGCGACGCGGAAGGTCTGGGCGGCGCGACGCTGGAAATTACCAAAATGCCCTTTTTCGCCAATTTTCACTGTTTTACTCCAAATCACCTCCAGAATGTCCTGAAACTTTATTTATCTACAAAATAACACAAAACACATCAAAACATTCACAAAACTCGAGAAACTATACAAAATATTAGATTAAATGAGTGGGAAATAGTGATATAAATACCACTCATCACACCCCCAAACCTAACATTTTGCTAGTCCTCGAGCAAAATACAAAATAAAATAACAGAATAAAATTTAACTAAGCCATTTTCGTAGGGATCACGGTTGCATTTAGCATATGCAACAAGCCTTTCAACCCATAGGTGTCCCTAGTGGACGAGTTGTAGTCTCGTGAAGGTTTACAGCAATGATACCCACAAACATTTTACAAAAGTAAAAAGGCAGTAAAACTAATGCACACAAAAGCAAAAAGACAAGCGAAAAGAGAATAAAGAAGTTAGTAACTAATCAGGTGAAACTTCTACTCCAAGTTACTAGATGTTTTGTTTCTTTCTAAATTACCGAATCAGTAAATTCTCCGATTATTTTTACCTTCTTCATATACACAGCCAACATAATATTAAACAACTCATTTTTGCCCACAACAGTCATAAGTGCAGTTGATAAGAGAGTAATATTTTTGTCCTAAAGTTCTATCAGATTTCACACGTTTTTGTAGCAATGGAATAATTTTTCTGATTTTTCTGATTTTTTCTTTGATTTTCTGAATTTTGACTTTTTATTTATATACAATACCTTCCGTCTATGTAGCGAGCTTTGGGTCGGTGGCTCCCAAACCAGTTGGCTTTAGGGCACCAGGTGTTAAGACACCCCTACGAACTTAATTACTCAGACTTCAGATATGAATATATTATTTTGTAGCATCTTTGATCCATGTAACGAGTTTTGGGCCAATGACTCCCAAACCAGTTGGTCTTAGGGCACTAGGTGTTAAAACACCCTTACAGACTTAATAACTCGGATCTCAGACGTTTTTTTTTTTTTTTTTTTAATTATTTTTTTTATCCATCACTATTTCAGATGCTTCCTCCAATTAAACTAGAGCACTGAATATTACAAACTTTTCAATTTTAGCTCATGTCCGTATGTTTCCATGTAAGTTCATAATACCTGTCAACTGAACATAAGAAGATTCATTTTAGTCAGTTTTATGGAGAATTCACAAATTAAATAATTCAAAATGAAATAAACAAAAATTAACTTATTTCGAAATAAATGGCTTGAAATACGTCTCAAGAGTGGAAATTCCTTACTCGGCTATCTCTTACCAATTTCACTTTTTTTTTTTTAGTTAAAATAAAAAACAAAAATGCAAAATATTTTTGTAATTTTTGAAAAATTTTCAATTTTTTTGTATTTTTCGAAAAATTTTGGACTAAAAATAAAAACACAATACAAACAAGTACTATTAACTATACCTCACCCCCAAACCTAAATGAGACATTGTCCCCAATGTCTTAAACAGTAGAAGAATGGTTTAGAAAATAATACCTGGTTTGTTAAAATTTTACAGGTAATTAAAGGTTAAGATCCAGATTAATTCGACGTCTCTTACCACGATCGTCCTCGGACCAATTTATCTTTGAAATGATAGGGTCAACTTTCGGTTCATAGGCTATGAGTTGGTCAAGTAGATCTGGAGCAGTTCTGGCAGTGAAGAGAAGTTCTTTTAAAGGTTTTGACACGAACCCATTTCTTCGAGCATCATCAAGAAACACACAAAGAAAATCATAAAACCCATCAACGTTGTACAGCCCAATTGGTTTCTGGTGTATGTTTAGGTTCGCCCAAGATAGTACAATAAAAATTTCCTCCAATGTACCCAAGCCACCTGGCAAAGCAATAAAAGCATCAGAACGGTTAATCATTTCTACCAATCGTTCAGACATACCTGGTACAATCAGTTCCTCTCCGTTTGTTGGTTCAATAAGATTTGCCTCTGCCAAGGGTTTTGGGATGATTCCCAAAACATGACTGCCTCCTTCCTGTACGGCCTTTGAAACAATCCCCATAAGTCCAAGATTTCCTCCGCCATATATTAGGTGCATATTCCTTGCTGCTAAGACTCGACCCAATTCCTGTGCTGCTTCTATGTATTGTGGTTTAGTACCAACAGTACTACCGCAAAACACACAGATGTTCTCAACTCGTCTTCTTGAAGTGGCTTCCATTTTTTATGTATTTCTTTTTTTTCAAATCAGGATGCCTTCAAAAGTGCAATGACGGGCTGAATTTATAGTACCTGAAAAGGGTGAATAAAATAGCACAAGTATCTTCCAGAGGACGCTTGTTAGCTAAACAACAAAATGGATCGTGAAAGGTCAAAAAGTCTGGATCCTGTCTACGAAAATAAAGATAATTACAAAAGAAAAGCGAATCAAAGCAATAATTAAGGCAACGGAATTGTGTACGCAATACGCCACTCGCGTAGTATAAATTCATTAGGATGTATCTTAAGATTTCATTCCTTATTCAGCCATCGTTAATGAATTGCCAAACACAATTCCTTCTGTATTAAAATGCTTCGTTTGTGCTTTTCCCTACAAACATATCACACAAAATTAAAAAGTTCACACTATGTATACACAAAAGAGTTCAGAAGATAATACCTGGTCAGCTGAAATTTTATAGGAAAAATTATCATAAGGAAAAATTTATGTCCAATTTACGTTTTTTACCACGATCGATAATTGACCATTTTTTAGTGAAAATTTCGACAGAGTCTCCTCTAAAAACTCAAAATTTCCCCAAATTCATCCTAAAACTAACACTTCAAAAATCACCACAATGTCAAGCTTCACCCCCAATTCTACAAAATTCCATCGATTTGGCAATTTCTAAACTCAGAATTCAGCCCGTTATTCACCACTAAACTTCCAAATTCACAATCCTCCAATTTCAACAAAATCAACCACAAACTTGTTCAATTTTCGTTTTTCCCCTTTACTGCCAAAATTTATCAAATGCCACAAATACCCCAATTCAATTCTTCGCCCCCACAACTACGAATCAAACTACCAACAATCCAACACTTCGTAATCCAATCCACAGTCATAATCAACCAAATCACAATTCAATTTTTTTTCAGTTTACCCAATTACCAAATCAACTTTTTTATCGAATCATTACCGTATATTTGGTTTCTGGTTCAGCAATTGGTTTGGTTGCTCGGTTGTTTTGGGCGTGGTTGTTCTCGGTAGTGAGGGTGATGGGTCGGTTTTGATGGTGAAGGACGGGCTCGGTCACGGCAAGACACGGCAGTGGCTCGGCTTTGTTCGATTTTTGTTGGATCTCGGTTTTGTTTTGTGGTTGAAGTGGCTGTGATGGATCTCAGTTTTGGTTTTGGGTGTTGGCTTCTCGGCAGTGGCTCGGTTCTGGTAGATCTCGGCTGTGGCTCTCGGTGGTGGCTTGCGGTGGTCGAGGGTGATGATTCTTGGTGATGTGGGTGCGGTTGGTGGGTCGCGGTGATGAGGCTCGGCAAGGGTGATTCTTGGTGATAGGCTCGGCCATGGTGAGTTTCTGGTTTGTTCTTGGCTCGGCGAAGGTTGCGGTTGTGGCAGTTTGGATCTCGGTTTGATGGTGGCTGGTGAGCTTTGGGTGGATCTTGCGTGATGGGTGGTTGGTGGTGGGGCGATGGTTTCTGGTTTCGGTTGCTGTTTGAGTGATGGGTTGAGAGGAAATGGTGAGATCTGTGAAGAAGGAGGAGTGATCTGTGCGTGGTGGCTGCTGGTTTTAAGCTTGTAAACAGACCAGTGTCGCGACGCTGAAATTGGTCGTGCGTCGCGACGCTCGGTAATTTTTAGGGATTTTTTTTTGGCAAAACCATGTCTTTCGACAGATAAATCCATAAGACTTCTTACTCGGCCGTCTTTCCTGGATCAATTTTGTATCTTCGTGATTTTGTCAAATTTTTATTTTGAAAATCCCGCTTGTACTGGCTTGCTTTGTCCTGATGAATTCCATTTTAATTTTTCCTGCAAAACTACACATAAATTAAAAAGTTCATACACAAAAATAAATAAATTACAACAAATTGCATGGGTTGCCTCCCTGCTAGCGCTAAATTTTTCGTCTTCAGCCAGACGTGACTGAAATTCATCTGTTAAGGAGGTTTCAGCGTCGTTTTGGATGTCCGATTAAAGACAATCCCGTGAGCGTTGCTTTTGAAGGGTCTCTTCCAACGGTAAAGTGGTAAAAAGAATTTTGTCTTATTTAGTACTTGTGCCACCTTTTTGATCCTTGTTGCTCCATTGGTTCCTGAAAAGAAAGTAATAAAATTAGGAGGTCTCGTATGGTGCTTGACTTGGAATGGAAGTTCCATTCTTTCAAGCTTCTGGTTGATATCTTTGGTTTGTACTCCCCAAAACAGCGATGTTTTCCTGAATGCTCTGGATCTTTAATAAGGTCAGACATTTGCTCCTCCATTTCCTCTGTTTCTTGCTCCACCTTTTCTTCACAGATGTATTTGAAAATTTCTGCATTCAGCTCTTCATCTGTCATCTGTGAAATACATGTTTCAAAATTTTCAACCTGAAAAGAAATGTCAGTTTTTAGGTCTTCATCCTCTGATCTGGTTGAAATGATTGGCTCAGGTAGATCTTCATCAAACATTTGTGCAATGGAATCTCCAAGATCTTCATTTGAGGATACAGAATTCCATCCTCAATTTTTGATGCAGTTGGAACAAATATTTCAGCTTCATCCTCGTCAGAATCTGAATAATAGAAATCAAATCGAGACTTTTCCGGTTCGGGTTCCTGAACTGATACCTCTGGTCTTTGATTCTCCTCAGCCTCCTCCTCTGTTAAGGTGTCATCGTGGATTTCTGGGTTCTCGAAGGCTTCATCAGTGTCATCTGAAACTGGTTCTTGAGGTATGATGTTCTGGTTTTCTGTTAATTGTCTGATCTGATCTGTCATTCTTTGTATGGATTCTGCGTTACTCTGAATTTGTGCATCAAATCGAACTTCTTGTTCTTTGAACATGTGAATCAATTGATCTTCCTCGGATGGTTCTGGTTCTTGATAAGGATCGAAGGAAGATGGTGGATAAGATGGAAGATGTGATGGTTCTGTGAAATATGTTGGCTCATCATACCATGAAGGATTCTGATAGTTCTGCCACCCTGAATTGTAGTTGTACTCGCAATAATCGCTTGGGTGGTTACCATTACATATGTCACATCTCCACATTGAGTTCTGTTGAGCAAAATTAGTATTACTTGGTTCTGGCATCCAGTGATAGTCATTGGGCTCAACAACAGGCCTCAGAAAACTGGACTGTTGCTCCCAGATTTGGGTGTATCTTCTTGTAAAGTTCGTGATCTTTCAATCTCCCAATAATGTTCCATTTTTTTAATCACCTGAAAACAAAAGAAATAAAAATACAAAATAAAAGAAAGAAAATTAGATATAAGTAAATTAGATAGTTTCAAAATTAACAACTCAAGAAATATAAGTCCCCGGCAACGGCGCCAAAAACTTGACCGGCGTAAACACACACGTATAACGCAAGCGCACGTATCGTTCAAGTAGTATAAAAATATCGATCCACGACGAGGACTTAATTCCTACTGTTGTTATTAATTATTGAATCTATTTATTTACAAATATCTAATTAAATGGAGAATAGAGAGATTGTTTGTTTGATTGGTTGAAAGTGGTGTGTTGCTAAATAAATAAATAAATAAAAAGACAAAAGAAAATAGTAAGGAAAATAACAAAAGACACAAAGATCTAGGGTTGTGATTTATTCCAATATCATTATAAAGATGAAGTGATTATTTTATAGTTAGGAAATACAATGATTTATTAACCTGGAACACGAAATTATGCGAAAGCATCTGTCGATGGTCAGACTCAAATACCCAGTATAACCCAATTGAACCATATTCCTATGTCAATCACATTATCTGGATTCATTAAGATTAAGTTCCAATTATGGCTACCCTCGCCCGACAGTATATTCCTATCCTGTAAGGAAATCTATTAAAGGGTTATCTATCCTCAAGGAAGATCGTGGGCTATTGAGTCTAAGGTTTTAAACTTAAAATCTCTATGTCTAGTTCATTTTAAGTTTACTTAATCAATTTTATTAGTGATCGGTTAATAAAAAGCATTAAGATTAAGACTCAATAAATAAATCATTATATTACCCAAACTATAATCTAACCCTTATAAATTGGTGATATTGAAATTCATCACAACCCCAGATAACTATTTAGTTACAACACATAACTAGGGCTAGTAACTGAAAAATAAAAGACATAAAGTAAAATACTGAAAAGTAAAAGACATAAAGTAAAACTGAAAAGTAAAATAAAATAAAATGCTAAGGTAAAAGGAATTACTTTTACTACTACTAATTTAGATATCTCCCATAAAATAATATATAAACTTGTGATAAATTAACCAACCGACCAGTCTGGCGGTATCCTGATTAAGTCAAATTAAGTCCAACCAGCCATTAAGGCGGAACCAAAAATAAATTTACCAACCGACCAGTCTGGCGGTATCCGTGATTAGTCAGGTTTAAACCAGATTAAAATTAAATTACCAACCGACCAATATAGCGGTATCCCTTATTATCAGTATTTTAATTAGTAAATATTATTTTTAAGGGAGATTAATCTAAATAGTAACAGTAGTAAAAGAATTACCTTTCACCCTAGCTGGGAAATTACTTCTCATGAATAGTAAAAACTGTAAAAAGTAAAAAGTAAAAACTAAGTTACTATTATTACAAATGGTAATTAAAATAAATTACAAACTAAAAATTAAAAACTAAAAAATAAAAATTCTAGAGAGAGAAACTCTCTCTAGAGAGAGAAATCAAGAGAGAGAGAGGTGTTGTGTCTGAAATCTGAAATTTCGCGCTGAATTTATAGGCAGAATTTTCACTGTTCGGCGTCGCGACGCCAAGGACCTCAGCGTCGCGACGCTGGATTTGTCGACGTGGCACGATGAGAAGGCGACACGTAGCAAGGCGGCTGACTGTTCACGCGACACATGTCAAGGCGGCTAAGACTCAATTATTGTGATGACGTCATTGATGACGTCATGCTGATGTGGCGATGACGTGGCGCTGACGTGGCTCTGGCTGGCGTGTGTTGCAATTGTCGGCACAATAGGATTGCGACACGTGGCGACACGTGTCACGCTGTGATTGGCTGATGCTGATGTGGCAAGTTGACTTCGTTGACCTTGTGACGTGTCTGATGACGTGGCGTGACACATGGCGAGTTGACTCGTTGACCGCTGACATGGCTGATGACAAGGCGACACGTGTCAAGTCAAAGTGTCGGCAGCATATGATGTTGACACGTGTCACGGCGCACGTTAGCAGATTCGTTTGATGGTGACACGTGGCACGGCGCATTTTAGCAAAGTCAAACTTCTCAAATCCTGATCAGTTGACCAGGCGCACGTTAGCAGATTCGGCGCATGCTGGGCGTCGCGACGCGGAAGGTATGGGCGGCGCGACGCTGGAAATTACCAAAATGCCCTTTTTCGCCAATTTTCACTGTTTTACTCCAAATCACCTCCAGAATGTCCTGAAACTTTATTATCTACAAAATAACACAAAACACATCAAAACATTCACAAAACTCGAGAAACTATACAAAAATTAGATAAATGGTGGGAAATAGTGATATAAATACCACTCATCAATCACCTTAGATGTATAATGATGAGAGGTCCCTATGATTTGTTCTGGACTGAGAATGATATGAGACAGTATTAGTCCACGAAGGATAAATCATTAAATATCCCTAGTCAGAGTATTATCGAGATTGGACATGGATAAATACGTAAAAGACTAGTATTGACTTGTGCGCGTTTGTGAGGGCACAACGATAGTTCTCATATATTTGGGTATAGATACTCATGCAAGTGTAGTAGGAGGCTGTGTTTCACCGATGTAAGGGAAACAGCTTCGCTCTGGATAGACCCCATCGGAATCCCATTGGTAGTATGACTATGTGTCTATGGGAGTCCGACATCAGGGTAGGTGTATTGGTCTAACCTGAGATTTGAGATTTGCACCGCTAATACTTATGACAATCAATATACTTTAGTTAAGGTAGTCCAGGGCTGTAACAGGTTCTGTATACGCCGATACTGAGTATATTGAGATCGTAGAGTATTGGGTGTGATGTCAAGACGGAAGTATCACTCCAGTCATAGTGGAGATGATGTCACGATGGATACGGTATTAGTGCTCTTAAGTGCTGCGCGGCCAATCGCGATATTATGACTAGGTCATGTATATCCGATATAGAGACTAGTTACCAGACATCCGACAAGTGCTTCGTACGGGGCAGACACAAACTCCAGCCCCAGGCCTAGCAAGTGACCGTCCGATACTGGATCGATATGCACTATACGATGTATACTACGCCTGATACAGATCTTTTATTCCTGTAAGAATGTTTCCGGACAATTGGGTAGGCATGGCGCCTTGCTAGAGGCCCAACCTTGTCTTGTAAATCGGTATAAACGTAGTACGATGGTACTTACATGTTCGGATAGTCCGACGACCGTATTTACTGCAACATATCCGGGATCTCATGGGTCGCTTCCCAATGATTCACCGATGATGTATGACTCGCACTTTAATTAATCTGGGATTATTCGATGAGAGAGAAATTTATCTGGGATTAATTACGGAGATATTTTATCTGGGATAAAATATCGTCTAAAGAGAGAGAACGATTAATTTGGAATTAATCGAGTAAATTAATATATTCGATATATTAAATGAAATTGGATTTCGATGCGGAATTAAAATTAGATTTTAATTCGGGCGAACGAATTAATTTAGAATTAATTCGTAGCGACGTGAATGGTGATTTCGCTAGGCGTAATCATTTAATAACGACGCGACGGAAAGTTCGCTAATTAGGAATTAGCGAACCCGAGCCCGTGAGTGATTGCGAGCGCATTCGCATTTCGAATTCGAGTGCGGCACGCGAGTCACGTCAAGCGTCAAATCATTCGTCAATCAAGCATCAAATCAAACGTGTCTTTGAGTGATGTGACATTTGATTGATTGATGTGATTGATTAATTGAAAAGCAACTTGACACTTTGAGTGATGTGAGTTGTTGAAATAGTGCAAGTGGTTGGAAAAGTATTTACCATTTAATTATTTGATAATTAATTTGGTAAATCTTTGATATATTTTATGGAAAATATATAAAGCATTTTGGAATTGTTTTACCAACCAACTCAACACATTTGATATCTCTTTCTTCTCCAAAGGCTCACGCCCAAGGGCAGAAAAACTGCCACTGTTTGGGCGTGAATGGAAGTCCATTTTGAGCCATTTTTGTGGCAAATTTGGCTAGTGCTAGCACACTGAGAGTTATACGAAGGTGTTAGGGAAACTCACCCACGAGCCGAGAATCGTTTGACGGAAATTCGAGGCTCAAATTCATGAAGCAAAACTGAAAACAGTGGGCAGAAAATCTGCACTGCAGTGGCAGAATTTGGATGGCTAAAATCAAGTTTGTTTTCATCAAATCATCTCAACCGATCGATGTGAGTATTTCGCAACTTCTTCGATTTGTTTTCACACATTATTCATGCTTGTTTATGATCTTGGGACCTACATAGAAACAACAATGGCATCAAGAGCCTAGGTTCAAGCATGAAACTTTAGGGTTAAAATTTGGGTAAACTTGTTTTGAGCATGATTTGAATGAATTGAATGTTGAGTATTTTATAACATGTTTAATTAAGGATGATTGGATCAATTTTCCCCAAATTTTGAGGCTTGGCCGAATGTATAGTGAATTTGGAATTCTTGGAATTTTTTGATTTTGATTCATTGGATGAGTTAGAATCATGTAGGATGATGTTAATTTGAAATTAATTGGATTGAATTTGAATTGAACAAAATCCCCAAAATGCTTATGTTGGCCGAATTCAATAATGCCCTAAATGTCTGGATTTTTGATTTTTGATAATTGGATGTGTTGGAAATCATTCGGGATGATGATTTAATGTTAATTTGGATTGATTGGATTGAATTCGGATTTGGACAAAAATGCATCCTTGGCCGAGACTTTGAGCATGGTGAATGGGTTTGATTTTTCATTAAATGTGTTGGACATTTGATAATGAAATTGAACATGATTAATAGACAAATTAATGTTTTGGAAATATTGAATTTTGTAATTGATTATGTTATACACTTTAGAATTAATAGATTATGAAATTGGACTTTATGATTTAATTAATTGGGCCTTAAAATTGGATTTGGGCTTTTAAAGTTGTTATTGGGTTTATTGGGCTTGATTTTATCAAGTTAGGTTTAGGCAAATTGGATTGGATGCAATTGGGCCAAAACCGTTCCATAAAGCTCAAATATGACTTAATGAACCTTTAAAGTTTAATTGGGCCTAATAGGCCGAAATTGATTTCCAGGCTTATGGGGTAACTCCTTGATTGGGCTTTGGTTGCCGAAGCCCAACCTTAAAGAATTTAATTGAAAGCCCATTGGACTTGAATTAAATTGACGTTGGACGCTAATCGGTCTTTGAGACGCGTTACGATTAAATTTGGAATTTAAGTCGTAAAAGGTTTATTAATAAAGTGTAATATTTAATTTGGAATTAAATAGAGAGTTAGTATTAAATACATATTAAATTGGATTTAATGTTGTAGTTTAATTTAATTTGAGAATTCGTACGTTGAGTACTTATTCGAAAACTAGTTTGACTCGCGCAAAATCAAATCGTTGTTTGAACATTGGATGATCACTAATTGTCAGATTAATTAATTTGATTAGATGATTGATAAACATGCTTGTGTGAATACATGGTTGTGATGAATGAATAAGTATATCGGATGGATATTAGTCGGGTGGGGGCAATTTGGAAATTGTTGTAATAAATTCGATTTATTATATTGGACCTGCGTGTCCAGCCTTATCACCTCTATTCTCTTTGTATTTATTCTCACCTATTCCCCTCAATGTAAATGAGGTTCTTTAGAAGTGTAGTGTAACGGGTAGAAGTAATACAAGTGCGAGTTTGAGAGAGAAATGGAGAGATTTGATCTAGGATCAATGTGTTAAGTATCCATCCGCATATCATTATTTATTTTCATATGCGCTTATTATGTGTTTAGAATGCATGTTTAAGGGTGTATGATGATGAGACTTAACAAAGATAATAAATTGGTAGCCAATTTGCACGCGAAAAAAACCCTCATCAAATATCATGCGTTTTTCCTTCCATTGAGTGATTCTTACTCAAGATCCGAGATTGGCATTGGGTTGTTGGCCAAAGTCAAGCCCTTTGTCCATCGAAGATGTGTTTGAATCACGAGAGTTTTGTTCCATATCGGTGTCTTGTCCAAGTTGTGGTTTGTTGGCCAAAGTCAATACCACTTCTTGTCACTCGACATTGATTACGAAAACTTTCATGGTCAATGGGTCGCGCTTGACTGGGATCACTAGGTTTGTTGTGCCAAAGCCAAGGCTTAGTTGATTCAGAGGAAAAAGGTTAGGGTATATATTGGATATATAGGCATATATTGGATATATGTTTCGGACTTGGATGTCCACCTACCGGATCTAGGAATTGGATCGGATCCAATTGATCTTAGAGATCTACCTAGT